>APFE030369559.1:36029-81886 GCA_000404065.3 Pinus taeda
AACCAAACAACTTGTGACCCACATTGGCTACTCTTCAAAGGATAATCTTTGTTCCAAAATTTATTTAAGACTATCATGATCTGTTTTCACCTTCAAGTGTCTGCCCATTAGGTAGGGTCACCATTTCTTAAGTGAATGTAGTATTGCCAACATTTCCTTCTCATAAATAGCTTTGTGTAAATACTTTCCTTGATTGGACGACTTTAAAAAGAAATGGGTCTTTCTTCTTGCATTAAAATAGCACCAATTCCATTTCATGAAGCATCACATTCCACAATAAATGTTTTTGTAAAGTCCAGCATAGCTATGACCGGTGCTTGGCACATTGCCTCTTTAAGATGTTCAGAGGCCTTTGTTGCTTCTGGAGTCCATGAAAATGCATCCTTCTTCACTAATGTTGTTAGAGGTGCTACTATCCTCCCATAATTCTTAAGAAATTTTTGATAATACCCTATCAACCCAAGAAATCCTCGCATATGCTTTATGGGTGTTGGGATTTTCCATTCTTTACTGAATTTAATATTGCTAGGATCTACCTTAACACCTTCATGAGATACAATATGACCCAAATAAGTAATGCCCAACTAGCAAATAATACTTGAATAAAAATAACATAGTTATCTCATCACACTCAAAACTCATGGAATACCACAACTCTACCCATAAAATAATATCAAAGAATGTCTAGGTTTTGCTATGTACATAATCCTTTGCTTTAGTCAAAATTTGCAACATTTCCAATTATGTGCAAGAAGAACTATTTAATTGTAGTTCTGATTATCGAAGGACTTGGATTGGGAGTAAGAAGTGGGGATCATGCTTCGAGATGTTTGATCAATAAAATTCCATGCACGTCATATACCTCTTCACATCTAGTAATGCTAATTAACGGTCGATGTTGGTGAGAAAGCACATGTTTTTGTTGTTGTTGTAGCGCATAATTATTGTATATAGGTAGCATCACACATATATGATTCGATGAAACTAAACAAGGCCTCCCTCTAATTTTCAATTGTAAAATATAATCCAATCCTTGTTGGTTTTTAATTGGTGTGATATTAGAATCTAGATGTCAGTTATTAAGTTTTGTTTCCTACTAATCTCTCATATATTCAAAACGTTGTTGGAGTAAACTCTGATAAAAATTAGCAAGGTCATAATCAAATCCTTGATCTTTTAGTATTTGGGAATAGAGATATACATCTAAGACTTATGATAAACATGAAGAATCAGTTGTGATGAAACGTTGAGCACAATAGCCATGGTAAATTTATTTTCAGTGACTCAGTTGTGCTGGTGCTGACAAACTATTTCCATATGTTCATGTGTTTGACACCTAATCCTCAAGATTAGGTTTGGGTTAGTGTATGTTATAGTGAGTAGTTATTGGAGTCTAAGAAAATTAGGAAATTGAATCAACGGTTTACCTATTGTATTAATATGTACACTATGTACATAATTCTTTGAGATCATTCTTAGTATAGAGTTGAATTTATTTCCAATTTGTTTGTCTAACAAGGGTATCATAGTAGAGGTTAATCTGCTCTGTCAAAAAGAAGGACCCACTAGTTTTGTGGCAATATAGAGCATTGGGTAGGAGAAGGAATTTACGTAAAAATTGTGCTTGATTCCACCTCATTGCAATAGTGTAGACTTTTGGAGGTTATGATAACAAAGATTTTTTATTTTCCACAATATTTTTTAACTTTTATAGCAATGACCTATGTGTATTGAAATGTTGGTGGGATTCCAAATATAGTTGAGAGATAGGCACATTTTCACCAACAAAACAGAACTAAATAAGCAAAATAAAGGGATTTTTTAGTTCAATTAATAAATTTAAATATAGATTGAATGATGTGATTGAAATTGAATAAGTCATCTGAATATGGAAAGGACACGGTGACTGAATCCATAGCTTTAAAATATATTTATAGTTACGTTCATTGAGAATATATATGGTTAGCTTGATTGAGAAATCAATATGAAGAAGGAAAGAAAAGGATAGATAGAAGTGGTTTTGAAGGAAACGTCCAACATCAGAGGTACACTATTATTCATTGATCTCTCCACATGTGTGGAGATGCCAATATGGATTTGAGAACATAAGGCTTCCCACATTCAATAACACTCGTGTTTTATATGCTAGGACTACCGCTAGTTGAGCGAGACGAGTGTTAATTAGGAATATGGAAATTGACTAGATAAAATATCATAATATTCACTCTTGAAATACAACATTTGAGTTTGTGAACAATCAAAGTTATGTAGCATTAATTGATGCATTTTTTATTTCACTCCTTCTTGAATATTTGGAGATACATTAATATGATTGATCGCTTCATCATTTCAAGTTAGTAGAAGCATAATGATTTGAGGAGCTACAAACAATTTATAGTGGTTGGACAACAAGAAATGGACAAGAGTGTTAGGAGGAGCATTGTTCAAAATTTGAATGCAAATTGAAGGTGATGTCTGTGTGAAAAAATTGACTTGTTATTGGATGTTGAGCCTGAAGGTCAACTTGTGATAAGTTACAATGTGGTTGGTTTTGTTACAACTTTGGAACGTATTGAGAGAAAGGATGAGTAATCCCTGGAAAAAATTGTAATAAACTCCTATTGTCACTCCGAAAAATACCTTCCAAATTTTTTCCTACAATTGAATTTTGGAGCCTACTAAAGATATTGTGATCAATCGTTCTATAGTCACCTCTTGTTTGGTTGATTCCTTGTTAACTCTTTGATATCCCTCTTCCATTATAAGAGTTGAAGTCACCTCCTCGCATTGCTCAATCTGCAACAAGTTCATCAGCGTATTATTTTATGCAAGCTTGTATAGGCAGAACAGAGTCCATTAAGACTATGCTTATGCGATGATCAACCCATGGCAATAGTCAGTGCATGCTTCTATTGACAATATCTCACTTTTGGTTATGATTGTGCTTTTGTTTTGGTGAGTTTTCTGAACTCTCTCTTTTGCACCCCTTCACTTTCGTGCGTGTCACTTTCATGTTTTTTATTATTGCCTTCACTTTATTTCATCCTAATTAGTGTCATTTTCATGTTATCATGGCTCTGGAATGTGTTTCTTTCACCGTCATTTGCATATCGCAAGTTCCATTGACACTTTTCTCTTTATATAACAAATGTTGTCTTTTGGCATGGGAAGTGTTGCTTATCATGTAAAGTGGAGTTTTGGATTTTTTTCAAAGGGTAAATTTGGTGTTGGTGAGTCCCTCTAGTCATGTAGATATGTTTTACACTCATTCCCAAAGTTTTGTACATTTTTGCATAACTGTATTCACTGTCGTCACAAAGTGTACCTTTAGTGTCACACTTGCAGAAAGTCGCTGAATGTCATCGCATTGAGGGAAGTATGTTGTTCACGTATTCTGAGGAATCTATGTTGTGCCTTCAAATTTTCTAAGTGTGTGATCACACTCAAGTATTGTACTTGTTTACTTTTATCTCACTAGTTATGTTGTTAGCCTCCTCCAAAAAATCAACTCCCATGTAACTTGACCTCACTCAGGCCTCCTGAACTATGCATTTCATAATATAACCCCTCAAACCCTGATCTTGCCTCTTGCAACTGCATAGTCACAATTCTCAGCCATGACCTTTGAGGTCCATAGCTTTGTAATTTTTTCCTTCTAGTCAGACATAACGATGAAATCCTTTAGACTTTTCTCCCATCATAACCTTGAGCCCTTGAACCCCTCAATTACATAATTTCCCACCTTTTTCTGCTATCTAAACTGCTCGTTGGATGACTTTAGCCATCAATCTTAACCTGTTAAATCCCCCAACTGTACAATCACATAGCCCTAGCCATCAGAACTATGCCATTCACAGTCTCAAGCCTCAACCATCTAGATTGAATCCTTTAGTCCATAAATAGTGTATTCCCTTTTCCCATGCCTCAAAAACTACACATTTCGCAGTCTCAAGGCTTAGTCCCACTCCTTGGTCACTACAACTATGCAATATGTGAGTCAATCACTCAATCAACCACCAGTTCCAACCCTAGTAAGTGATTTCATGAACCAGCTTAGTCTAGGGTTGTATCAGAGTGTTTTAGCGATGTCGTGAGTGGATTATAGTCACAAGTATTCTATTATGTCATGATTGGATGATGATGAAGGAGATGGAGAAGGATACCATGCTAGAAGATGCCTAAGGAGCTGAGGTACTTAGATTATCATCATTCAAGAAGATGAAGGAACACTAGATTACAATATAATACCAAAGATAATGACCACATGAAGACTCCATCTCATTCAAAACCCTTTGGAGAGTGGATATGAAGAACAAAGAATATCTCTCATGAAGATGAAGTATTGGATTCATCTCTTATTCAAGGTAGAAAGAAAAAAGCAACAATAAGGATAGATTGGCATTACCATATCATCATGCATTCCATGTCATCAATGTCATGTCATGTCTTATCATGAGTCATTATTTTCCACATCATTTGTGGATTATGTAAATTGAATATCAGAGAAATGTAATGTAAAGTGGAAGTACAAGAGTCATCCATGTAATATGAAAATTCATGTAGGAAGTTAAAAGGTCATTGAGAAGTCGAACAATCATGAGGGTACTCTAAGAGTCACAAGGGATGTGAATGAGCACCTCATTTGTTATATATACACCCTCACTACTCATGTAAAGGACTTTGCACCGTGGCTCCTCCTACCAGGCATTAGAGAGGAAGATAGTTGTTTTGAAGTAGCGAGTGACTGCTCTGATGATCGACTATTGGGGCTAGTGGTATTCACTGTCTTGATGTATCTTGGAATTTTTACCTAATTTAGAAGGTCATTGATCCAACATGATTTCATGCATATTTCGTGAATATTGTAAGACCATTATTTGAATGTTTTTGATGTATATTTTTTTACCTGTACCAAGAAAATTGAACTACTTCAGTGGCTTTGGTACTTATCTTATTGAATGTGTGTCATATTTTCTTCAATAATCATTCCTTGTGAACTTTTTCAATTGTTGATCAACAATTCATTCATGTCTATATGCTTGTGTGCCTTTTCTAGATAATTAATATTACCTGTCTCTAAAGGGCCCACTTTTCTCTTCCCTTTCAGTAGAAAGACCTCAATACTTTCTGTAGCTAAACATTACACAAGGCATACTCACTTGTTAATCTGAAAATACATGTCTATTACCCTATTGTGATAAATTTTGTAGACAAGGAAAATATACAAGGATACATGGTAGTTGTGTCCATACTCCAAATAGTTCTCCTACTCCAAATGATGTGAAGTCTTATTAGGACTTCAATGGAGGAGAACACCTTGGTTGACAGATTTCCAACACAATCAACAAGATTCTGCTAGAAGGAGGGCCGGATGACAAGTTGTGTCTGTTGATTCTATTTTGAAACTCTTATCTTAAATGTCTCATCCTAAAATCATACTCCCGTGGTGTTTTTCTAACCTATCACCTGTAAATATTTTAATCCCCAATGAGCCTCTTTCTCACTTGTCTCAATTGAATTTTAATGGTGAGGATGGAACATCCATAAGTGATCACATCCATGAGTTTCTTAAATTTTTTACATATTACAAAACTGATGATGAATATTTTTCATGTGTTGCTTTCTTCCTCATCCTTGAAGGATGTGCTAATCGATGGTGTCATACCTTACCATCTGATTCCATCCATTCATTTCATCATTTTCTCGAGGAGCTTCATCAATTCTTTCATAAAAATATTAATAAACTAAGAATGAATCCTAGTGAATCAATGGAGGATTTTTCTAATCAATTCCTTCAGTTGTGTTATGAATTTCCTAAAGAATACATCGATTTGGATTTCTTCCAAAAAAAGTTTGAGCATTTGGTTCATACATCATTGCATGGTGAGTCCAATTCTCTTGATGTTTCTCCATCCCCAACTCTTGTAAGCCATGAGACACCACTAATTTCAAAGGAGGAACCTATTATTCCCTTTGTTCCTTCCCCTCCTCATTTTTCAGTTCCGATGCAGGTGCCTCCCTGTGATTATTATAAAGTTGGGAAATCTGCAAATCAAGCTCCTAATCCATATTATCATCCTCCTTTTGCATTTCATGATTCATATCCTACGGAGGAAACCCCATAATGGTTATTGAAGAATAAACCACTCATTCCTCAAGATGACATTAGTGCTCTTAACCTTAATCTTGAATATGGTTACATTGAAAGTGTTACTTCTTCAAGGGACATATTTCATCCTCTATCATCTACATGCCATGACTCTTTGTACCATGACCTTCTTGATCAATATGCTCCATTAGTTCACTCTTAACATGCTCTTGATTTTGCAGTTGCTAGTTTAAATTGTGATCAAGTAGAAGAGATTCACATCACGTGTGTAGAAGAGTAGGAAAGTGAATATACTTTTGACCTCTCTTCCTCTTCCAAAGTTCCCCATGTCAAGATGATGCTCTTCCATCCTTGGATTATTCTCAATCTACTAATATAGGTGGCGAATCAAATGAAATAAATTTTTTTAGATCTATAGTCTTGGGCAACAAACATTTTGATAATGATGACTCTATGGTTGTATGCGATGATGAATTCCCAAGTGCAGTATCCTATCTTTTAGTTCCTTTGAAAGATTTCGATTTGAAATATTTATATTTAGAATATGATTTTGTTGAGGAATATTCTCTCATGGAAACTTACTCATCACCTCACTATCCCTTGTGTTCCATCATTTGAAATGAATCAACTTGTGATGAAGATACTCAATCCTTTTCAAGTTCTTCATCTCATGAGCTAAATTCTCAACTGAGACAAGATAGTGAGGTTATCCATGATGAAAAATAAAACAATCAATTCATTGAGTATCCTTTCAATCTCGTATCATCCCTTCTTTTGCATGAAGACGACTCTCCAAATCAACTTGCTCATACATCTCTAGATTTGTGATAAAAAAATATTTCAACTTGAGTAATATGGTTTCTAAAGTTGTAAAATCCAATCAAATTAGTAACAAACATGGCTACCTGAACCAAGAGGATTTTGTCGATTTAATTATACAGGTGTTCAAGTGTTGTCATCAGTGTTTAGTGCCGTCGTCGCTTCAATTCAGCTTCGACAAATCGACAATTTTGATTGTGGATCAGGTTGTTCAGGTAATGTTCATAGTGTTCATGGCGTTCAGTTAATATGGGTTATACCTCGCTATTGACTTGAGTTCATCGACAATTCTGCCAGGAATGGTCGAAAACATGTCTTTTGTCGTTCGCCTTTGCAGAATTAGTGTCGACGTGGGTGTCATCATGGCAAAGGATCCATATCATCATTTCTCGATGATAGGCATGTGATTTATTGTCGTCATGTGACAAACATCTCAAAATGTCACCTTGTGGTAGTTGTTGTAAAAGGGTTTTTGGGACAAAATGTTGTTAAAATCCTAGACCTAAAACCCTAATCAAATTCAGGTATTACACATATCCTAACCATAACCTAAAACATTAATACACATTCAAAAACCTAAGAAACATGTATTAATCCTATGGTCCAACCCTATTTCAATAATTCTAAGTCCTAACCAAAGCTAGGTGTTAAAACATACAATAATCCTAAGTATAAAACCTTCAATCCTATGTATAAACCCTCTCAGGCTACTCATTACAATGAAAAACAATACACAGTGCTAACTGCAAAGGAAAACCATGTCAGAGAAGGCTAGCATGTGAATGTGTATTGTAAATACCGTCAGAGTTAACTATCAGAATCATAGCTGCGTTGGAGGTCCTAACCGCAAAAGTCACAAGTGATAGGTTTGGAGTTCACTGCAGAGGTGAGAGTTACTACCACCTCTGACCGCTTGGGGTTCTAACCATTATAGAGACATGTGATCTGGTGTTAAACCATGGAGTTAACATTACCACAGGGTTAGCAATGACTTTCAGGTGTTCGAGAACCACAGAGCATCTATCACATGCAGAAGTTAGCGCAACCATCAAGGGAACTGTCAGGGGCAAATGTTACCGTGGTAGTCCATGGTTTGACCGTGAACCTGTTCAGATGACAACTAGCTATCTAGTGTGCCGTTAAATAACTTTTTGCAGTTTTATGGTTAATCCAATGTATTTTTGGTTTTTATTAAGTTTTTCGTTACAGAAACTAATTCAACCACCATGGTGCTAGCCTAGGTGTCTCATGTGAACAAGACCGAGCTCAAACACTAACCAAATTCACCATGTATTCAGTCAAAGTGGTTTTAATGAACTTGGAGGCCTATAAGAGGTAGCTTTGCCCATGGAGGAAGAGAGAGTGGTGTTTTCTACTTTTGTATGCAGATTCTGGAGGACATAGGAGATTTTGTTTTCAATGTTTCAGGAGCATCCAGGTTCAGTTTTGGAAACTGTAAGAAGCATTGGAAATCTAGCTCATAGGGTTATCTGATAAAAAGTGATCAGAAGCACCTGTGTGCACATTCAGTTCAATATTTTCTCTATGTAATAAACTTCTTCTTCTCTTTCCTAAAAAAAACGGTCACCCATCTTAAAAGTGGACCCGGAGATGTAGTCCATCAGGGAAAAACTCTGTCATCAATTTGTTGTCTGGTAACATTGTGTTTTTACTATTTTCACTTCTATTATGCATTGATTTTATGTTTAATCAACTGTCGTAAAGTGTACTTTTCAAGCACTTTTTCCTCGGTTTGCGTGATTCAGCTAACATTCAAATCATTAATGGTTGATCAATTCTACATCAGTTTTTAGTATATGATCATTTTAGATCACTACCATATGGCTAGTCGTAGTGTCATTGAAAATTATGAAATCAACTATTCTCACACCATGTGATCTAATTTAATCTTCAAAGTGTTATTTTATAATCCTTAAAACTATCATGACTTATCAGGAAGTCGAGGCACTTCAACTTCCATTCATGGTTATATAAGGATCTCATGACTCTCGTAAAATCCCCGAACTGAGTTAGTTCTAGTTTTCCTCACAAAATTCTTCTTTCTAAATCATTTCACTCAATGTAAATATCTTTGGCGTATGTTTATCATTGCGGATAATATTCCAATATTTTAAGATTTGATCTATGATAGGATTCAATATTCTATTTTAGTTGATTCATCTCCATGTAAATCTTTTGATTATTAAATGAATTTTGGAGTACGTATCTCTCACAAAATCATGGAACTGCAAAGTTGATTATTTCAAAGAATATATTTAGGTGATGGAATCGTGTATATCAAATGCATTTTATAATAGTTATCTCCTAGTTTTTCTTGGGAATGTTATATTGCTAATGTTTTTCTACATAACACCTAAACTCCTTTTGAGTGCTAGTGAATGCATGGGTTATTTGACAAACCAAATTATTCTTCACTCATTTTACCTTAACTCATTTCATGTGTTTTCTATATTATCATTCATTTTCACTTACTTCAATGATTATGATGCCAGTGTAGTGTGTAACGAGTTCCATGGAAGCAATTTCTGACACTTATAACATGAGGAATATGTTTTTATTATGTATAGAATTCATGAAACTATTCAAATTGATTTATCTTTGTTAATTACAAACTGGCACTTTGATGCTTTAATCATCTTATTCGGTCATGATTCTCTCTCTGATGACTATCAATTAGCTTACCATTTTCCCATCAACACATCCAATGATAGTTTTTTTACATCCTTCGATTTGTATGGTTTAACATATCACTATCTGGATATTTGTCAAGTAGCTAAGGTACTTTCAAAATCGTTGATGGTTATATTAGTCCCTCACTATCTTGACATACTAGTTGAATATGATCAGATCCATTTTTCATCACAAGATTCTCATCTTGATCCTATGATCCTAATTAAAAAATCATCTTTTCAAGGATTTTGGGGTTTTCTAAAGGATTTTTTCGAATTCCACGATCCAATCTATGATTTCGTAGAAGCATATTACATAGAAAACCTATTTCCCAATAACAAGTTTTCATCTTCTCTCATGCTTGCTGAGAAGGATGATAGAGATGAAGGTGCATTCATAATAAGTTTTTTAGGCTTTTTTGTTTTTGATCTTCATCGAAAAGGTCACGAGCAACTACGGTGGCTACATTAGAAATTCCATTATATGTGACTCTGACCTTCTAGCTAGTTAGCTTAGGAGTAGGTCTAGTTGCATATTAGCTTCCCTTGCACATGCATCTTTTACTTTATTTCATAGTCTTTTGTGTGTTCTCTACTTTTTGTCTCACATTTTATTGATTGGTTTAGCCTTCATTAGTTTTTCCCTTTTCATCTTCTTGTTGTGTCTTGTTTATTTTTCGTATTTTTCAATAAGACTTTAGATGAAGGAAGTTCACTTTGAATCAAAGGCAATGTGACCAAATAGAAAAGGGCTTTGCGACATTGCAACATTTCGCTAACCATCAATCCTTCTTCTTCATCTTGATTATCCTTTGGTTGATGATGTTCTGACATAAAATGGGATCCTTGCATAAGGAAAGCTCTGTGTCAAACCATGATATTCATGTCTATTCTAGAAATCTAATCCATATAATCAGTTATTTATGTTTGAATGTTTTCCATGCTAATCTAAATGAGTAGAGAAGGACAAGAGGAAATCTAAATGACAAAATGAATATAAAAGGTTTTATATATGCTTCTTTGAAAGAACAAACTCTTCTACTCTCAATGATTCAGGATCCATGTTCTTCCCATAAAAGGAATAGGCGGCTATGCACAGTCCTATATATAAAATACATAAATAAAGGAAAAAAGAAGAGAAAGGCTTCCTGCATAGGTAGGTGAAGAAATAAACTTTGTCTAGGTACTATCCATCCTCATCGGAAGTGAAGCACTATTTGTGTTCTTGCAGTGACATTACTAGGGCATTATCTAGGCTTTCTCATAGTGGAGGAACACCAACAATTCTGAAAATCTAAAGCTTTTGAACAATACTACCCTTTACTGATTTGAAACATTGCGATATTTTTGGTATTAAGCTTTTGTTCAACTAAGAGACAAAAAAGAGGACAATATTTATTCACAAGGTAAGTGGGGAAGTCATGGTAATCCAAATGATGAATCAATACTTCCCAGAGAACTATACCATGCACAAATAGTTTACCTAGGCAAAGAAGTTGGAGTTATACCAATGTGTTTCCAAGTGTTGTTGCTGTGACAAGCACACTCGAAAATTTTCCTACACTTAAATTGTGGAGCCTACTAAGGATATTATGATTAGTCATTCCATAGTCACTTCTTGGTTGGTTGATTCCTTGTTAATTCTTTGAGCTCCCTCTTGGGTTATAAAAGTTGAGGTCACCTTCTCGTACATGCTTAGTTTGCACCAAGTTCATGGGCGAATTCTTTTTGACAAAATCTTGTACATGCATAACAAAGTCCATAAATATTGTGCATGTGAAAGGATCAGCCCATGCCAACACCTAGTGCACACTTTCATTGACAGTATCTCACTTTTGTTTGTGATTGTGCTTTTCTCTCAGTGATTTTTCTAAATTTTTTTATTTTGTGTCTTCACTTTCACGAGTGTCAATTTCATGTTTTCAACTCTCATCTTTGCTTGGTTTCATCCTAATTAGTTTCATTTTCATGTTTTGTTATCTTTGGCATGTGTTCTTTTCACGGGAGTTGGCATATCACGAGTGTCATTCACACTTTTCTCTTCATATAGCAAATGTTTCCTTTTGGCATGGGAAGTGTCGCATATCATGTAAAGTGGACTTTTGTCTTATTTCAAAGGGTAAAATTGGTATTGGTGAGTCCCTCTAGTCATGTAGATATATTTTACACTTATTGCCAAAATTTTATGCATTTTCGCACAAGTGTCATCACTGTCGTCGCAAAGTGTATGTTTAGTGTTGCACTTGGGGGAATTCGTTGTAATGTCATGCATTCAGGGAAGTATGTTGTTCATGTATTCTGAATGATCAATGGTGTGTCTTCAACTATTATAAGTGTGTGATCAAACTCAGGTTTTGTCGTTGTTTACTTTGATCTCACTGATTCAACACTTAGCCTCATCCAAAAAGTCTACTCCCAAACAACTTGACCTCACTCAACCCTCCTAAACTATGCATTGCACAGTCTAAGGCCTCAAGCCTTGACCTTTCGTCTTACAATTGTGCATTTCACATCACAGTGCTCAGCCTTGACCCTTGAGCTCCATAACTACGAAACTTTGTCCTCCGAGTCAACTTTAATTATCCACTTCATAGTGTGAAGCCTCAAGCTCTAGGCCTCACACCTTCAGTTGTGCAACTGCACAATCCTTGAGACTATTCTCCCTCCAGAACTACACATTAGGAAACTTCAAGCCTCAAGCCTCAACTTTGAACCCTTGAACCCCTCATCTGTGTAATATCCTAGCTTGTTTACCTATTTGAACTGTGAATTGGGAAACTTCAAGCCTCAAACATGACCTCTCGAGTCCCCCAACTATGCAATCACTTAGCCTACACCCTCAAAACTGTGCACTACATAGTTTCAAGCCTCAAGCCTCCAGCTTGAGTCATTTAGTCTCTAAAATACGCAGTACCTCTGCCCATGCCTCCATAATTGTTCTTTGTGTAGTCTCAAGGCTCACTCTTATACCTTGCCCTCAAGAATTGTGCATTCCCTGAGTTAGTCACTCAATCAATGACCCATTTCAGCCTTAAAAATTCATTTCATGAAGCATCTTAGGCTATGGTTTTATGAGATCGATGTCTTATTTTCATGAGTGGATTGCAGTCATAGGTCGTCTATTATGTCATGAAAGGATGATGATGAAGGAGATGGAGAAGGAGACCATGCTAGAAGACACCTAAAGAGTTGAGGAAATAATATGATCATTAGGCAAGAAGATGAAGGAACACTAGATTACAAAAAACGACCAAATATTAAGACCGCATGAAGACTCCATCTAATGCACAAGCCTTTGGAGGGTGGATATAAAGAACAAAGGATATATCTCATGAAGATGAAGTGTTGGATACATCTCTTACTCAAGACAAAAAGAAAGAAGCAACAAGAAGTAAAAATTGGCACTGCAACATCATCATGTAGCCAATGTCATCAATATCGTGTCATGTCCTCTAAGAAGTCATTATTTTCCACACCATTTTTGGATTATGTAAATCCAATATCACAGAAATTTAATGTAAAGTGGAATTCCAAGACTCGTCCATTCAATATGATAATTCATGTAGGAAGTTGAAAGGGTAGACCAAGAGTCATAATGGATGCAAATGATCACTCTATTTGCTATATATACACCATTATTAATCATGTAAAGGACTTTCCTCCTTGGCTCCTCCTACCAGGAATTAAAGAGGAAGACAGTTTTTTTGGAGGAGTGAGTGATTGTTGTAATGCTCCACCATTGGGGCTAATGGAGTTCATTGTCTTGATGTATCTTGGAACTTTTACTTAATTCAAAAGTTCATTGAGCCAACACACTTTCATGCATATTTCGTGAATATTATAAGAGTTCTCTGAATTCTTGTGATGTATGTTGTTTTCATCTATACTAAGGAGGTTGAACTATTTCCGTGGCTTTGGTACTTATCTTATTGAAGGTGTGTCATATTTTCTTTAACAATCCTTGATTCCTTATGAAATATTTCACTGGTTGATCAATGATTCATTCATATATATATGCTCATTTGCCTTTTCTAGATTAGTACTATTACTTGCCTTTAAAGGGCCCACTTTTCTCTTCCCTTTCTGTAGAGGGGCCTTGATACTTTCTACAACTGAACATTTCACAAGGAATACTCACTTTTTTATCCAAAATACCTTTGTATTACTCTCTTGTGTTGAACTTTGTTGGCAAGGAAAATATTCAAGGATATATGGCAGTTGGGTTGATACTCCGGATGGGGCTCCTACTCCAAATGGTGTGAATTCTAATTGGGACTTCACATCACCGAGACCCCCTTAGTTGATGGATTTCCATCATCATAAAAATATCGATGTTTTTGTAAGGTCAATGTGCATCTGTAAAAGTCCAGAGATTTTGAGAAATTGCATGGAGTATTAAATGTTGTGAGAAATAGGCAAAGACCTACTTGAAGTAGAAATCACATCAAAAATTTGACAAAGTTTATGTCTCTGAATGTTGGGTGAGTTTGACTATTCATTAACTATTTTTGAATTATAGTCTGGGAATTTACAGACAACCATGAGGAAGTTGGAATAGATCTGCAACTATTTTTTGTTGTGTGAGTCCACCCTTCCAATCTTGAGGGTTCAGTCTAATGGATCTAGAAGAGATAAAAATAATTGTAGTTAAAAGTGTGGATTGCGTTTGACCGTTCATGGAACCTCTCTAAAAGAGTTCCTACACCTTTTCCATTTAGTGTTGGAATATAGATGATCACAAAGAGAAAAAACATGAGTACAATTTTTTTAAGTAAGTAAATCCAAATATATTTGAAAAATTCAAAGAGTGGGAAAACATAAGGGTTATTATATATATAAAATGGTCAACATTTTTTGTCGAACTGAGGTTAATTAACTGCTCAAAAGAAATAGATTGAGTGTTCATTTTTATAGAATTATAATATTTGGGATACATTTATATATATGAAATTGAACCTGTAAAGAAGGCATTATGGTTAATATAAGTCATATTGTTACCTTGGTATATTAAAGGTTACAAGTTAGAATCCTTGTACCTGGAAATTTATTTCTTTTACCAAAGGAAGATAATTTTGGGGGTTGTGATACTCATTGCATTGGTTGAGTTGCAATAAAAAAATATCATATAGTTTGTTGGTTCAACACTAGATTGAATTTTTTTCTTACATGACTTCCACCTTTCTAGTTCATTTGCATAGTTATTGATTGTTGACTATAAAATGGTTGAATTTTTTGTTGAAGCCCACACCTTTTTCAAATTTGATTGTGATTTTACTTTGATGGGAAGCTAGAAAAAATGGCTAAACCCAATCATTTTTTAGATTTATTAAAAACCTTAATGTTCTCTATTTTTCATAACACGGTTGAAATTAATAAACACACCTTGTCTATCATTAGAAATTATTTCCAAGATGCAAAGAAGAAGAATAGTTTTCTCCAACTTGAATCCCAACTCTAGTGATATGATCTTCAACTGAAGCATTGTGAGTATGAACTGGTTATTTTTTAGAACAACTCATTGTTTGGGTTTGACTCCCATCACAAGTGAGATATGGATCAGACCATTTTAGGAGAAAATTTAGATGCAACTGAAAGTCATGATATCAAACCTACAATTCCCAAAACATTTGTTAGACATTGGGAATAAATTATCCATAACAAAAACATAACTGGTGTGGGATGTAATAAAGATATATTTTTTCATGTTCCCAATTTTTCAAAACCTATACAGTTTTATAGTGCTATATTTCTTGATGATGTTGTTATACAACCACAAAAAATCGTAAGATGTCAACGCTGCAACAAATTTGGACATGAGAAAGATAATTTTTATGATCTTCAACCTTGTGAACATTATGGAAAGAAGAATCATCATCCAATTAGATGTTTCAAGCATAAAAAAATTGAAAGAGAGAGAATTAATTTTGGATGGATTGCTTGGGATTGGCCGTAAACAACTAAGAAGATTTACATGTCATACCATAGGATATGTTCGAGAGTATTGACCGGCCTTACAGTGAAGAGTACTTTGTCTTCTCACCCTGTACTTGACAAGGGAGAAATTGATGGAATTCATAGTTTTCTATAGGTTCAAAGACTTGTGAAGCAAGCTTGAGTAAAAGATAATCAAAGTTGTACTGCTAAAGCCTAGAGTCCTTCAAAAATAAGATTCAAAATTATAGACACAACGATTTTAATTTATTCTCGATGAACATTATATTGTAGGAGCATGATTACATGTTTTTAGCATGCTGATATTTGTGATGGAGAACTTCCACTTGCAGAAGATATCATATTATAAATTTTTCTCGAGTTGATTTGTTTGAGGAATTGTTATGATAGTTCAAGAGTTGATGGTCATCCTTAAACCATCATTGGTTGAAACCTTGAGTTCTACCACATTTTCATATCATTTGTGGTTTTCTCTTAAATACCACCATCCTTTCTTTGTGGTCATCCTTTGAAAGATATTTCTAAGAGACATTTGATTCTTGGATGAGATGCACTTTTTCATTTTGGCTCTTATTCCCGGACTTTGATACATCCTTTTGGATTAAGGGGGGAATGTTAGACACTTAATCCTCGAGATTAATATTGAGTTATTGTGTGTTATGGTGAGTAGTTATTGGATTCAAAGAAACTTAAGAAACTAAATCATTGTATTAATATGTACACTATGTAACTCATTCTTAATATAGTTGAAAATAATTAAATATTATTTTCTATTAATGGAGAAATGGTTACATAGTTGTAACGTATCTCCTTAGTTTAGGATTTGTTCCTAAAATTTAGGAGTATGGTTGCAACTTCCTGATTTTTGGAGTTGTACATAAATGATGTAATCCTTCATTGATGATAATAGAGTGTACAAGAGTGATCTCTCTGTTTTGTGAGTGTAGTCTCCAGGTGCAAACCACACCTGTGAGCTACATCTCCTTCTTTTCAATTATGTTCATATTTTATCTTGGAATCAGAGCACAGAGTAGGGATAGCCTTATTTTGTTTTTAGGATGCATCATTGATTAGATAACTATAGTGGTAGTGGAGTATCACGTGTACTGCAGTAACACCTAAAGACGGGTCTCAGATGACTGATCATCTCTGAGCGCAAGAAAGGGTTAGCATAGATTTGGTGCGCGCCATTTTTTTTTGAGCAAAAGCGCATTGGCACGGGTTTTAACAAACAAACATGTCCATTGGCGTGGGTTTGAGGCCAATAAGTGCGCCAGCAAAAAAGAAACTGCATTGGTGCGGATCCGTAGCTGTTAATCGCGCCAATTTTCTCGACACTTCAAATATTTTATTTCTATGCTTATGGCGCGGATCCATAGCTGTTGTGAAGCGCCAAGGAGCCAATCTCTTTCTCTTTGAAAATCTGCAATTTTTCTTTGTAGATCGGAGTTGCCCGGTGGTGGCACTTTGAATTTGCGGATCTGTACGGTGGGAGCAGATCGGAGTAGCCTGGTGGTGGCGTGTTGAAGTTCCTGATCTACTCGGTGGTAGTAGATCGGACTTGCCTGGTGGTGGTGAATTGGAGATCCAGATCTATTCGGTGGCAGTAGATCGGACTTGCCCGGTGGAGGCGTATTGCCTGGTGGTGGCGCATTAAAGTTCCGAATCTGTTCAGTGGCAGTAGACAAGACTTGCTCGATGGTGGCACATTGAAGGTACAAGTTTTTTTTGCAAAACAGAGGTTTGTATCTGGTATAAGTCAATATGAATAACAGTTTAGAATCATATCTCCACGAGTCTGGCAAACTCAATGGATCAAATTTCAACAACTGGAAATTCAAGATACAGACTTTGCTTGAAAGTGCAAATGCATGGGCGACCATCACAGGAAATGAGCCGAGAGAAGGAACAGTGACACAAGAACAAGATTGGGATAAAAGGGAGACAAAAGAAAAGGTCATATTGAAAATGTCCATCAAGGACAATGTTATCCCTCATATTAGAGGCTGTAAATCAGCCGCTGACATTTGGATGACAATCAAAAACCTGTACGAGACGTAGAATACAAACCATGTCTTGTCACTTAAAGGCAAGTTGTTTGCATTGAAGATGGAGGAAAATGAGTCCGTTGCTGGATTCATTGCTAGAGTTAAGGATCTGAGTGATAGATTGGGAACAATCGGAGAGAAAGTTTCCGATTCAGATCTGTTCACGCTCACATTGAACAGGATGATTGATGAATACCAGACGTTCATCACAGGGCTGTCAGCAAGGGAGAAAGTCCCTTCATTTGAAGAGCTGACTGGGATCCTACTACAGGAAGAAGAGCGATGACAAAATTTGAGAACTCAGCGCAATGACCTTGCTCTGATGGCAAAAAGGAGGCAGTACAGAGGCAAGCAGCACCAGCATCAGCAACCGCAGCAACAACAACAGAAAGGAGCTAACACATATTTAGAAGAGACCGTTTAAAGGTATGTCTGCTAATGATTTTCCCATCAAGAAATGTTTTTACTATGGAAAGCTTGGTCATCAAATTAGAGAGTGTTATAAGAGGCAAGCAGATGAAGGAAGAAACAAACAGAGAAAACATAAGGGTTACTTTGTTGGGCAAGAAGAGGACCACAACCACGAACTTCGACTATTTACAGTCGATTGTGCTCTTTCAGCTTCAAAGGAAGATGAGGACGACATATGGTATGTTGACTCTGGCACATCCTCACATATGACTGGTAAGAAGGACTGGTTTGAATTTCTTGAAGAAACTTCATCTGGGTCGAAAATTTATTTAGGAGATGATAGTGGATATGAGATCAAAGGACATGGTGACATTCCTGTAAAGTTACCTAGTGGTGACATTAGACATCTTAAAAATGTATTGTATGTTCGAGGAATTAAGAAAAATTTGGTCTTTGTCTCAATGATTACTGCTTAGGATATGCAATTTCAATTCTTTAAGAATAACTGTGTCATTAAGGATAGCCAGATGGAAACAGTTGCAAAAGGAGTGTGCGTGGGGAGCCTGTACAAATTAGATGCAAAGAGTATGCCGCAGCAAGCAATGGTTGCAGCCAGATCAACAGTCGAAGATCTCTGGCATCAAATATTTGACCATCTTAATCTGCAAGACCTCATCTTACTTCAGAGAAAAGGTATGGTTGATGGACTACCTGTTTTTCATAATGTTAAGCTGGATTGTGATGGATGTGCATTAGGGAAAATGCATAGAGAAGAGTTCCCTTTGCATGTTAACAGAAAGGAAAGGGATATTTTAGAATTGGTGCATACAGATATTTGTGGACCTATGTAAACTAGGTCACTACGAGGAGCATATTACTTTCTCTTGTTTACAGTTGATTGCACTAGATATTCATGGATATACTTTCTGAGTAAAAAGATTCAAGCCTTTCAGTATTTTAAAGAGTTTAAATCTATGGTAGAGAACCAGACAGGAAAAAGGATAAAAACTCTCCACTCAAATCAAAGGGGAGAATACAGGTTGGGAGAGTTCATGAATTTCTGCAAGCATCATGGGATTGTGTAGTAGTTTACAGTGCCACACACTCCACAGCAGAATGGAGTGGCAGAACGGAAGAACAGAACTCTTGTGGAGTGCGCAAGGAGCATGCTACAAGGTAAGAGTCTATCAAATGGTCTTTGGGGAGAAGTTATTCACACTACTGTATATTTCAAGAATAGGAGTCCTACTAGATGTTTAGGCTTCAAAACCCCTTTTGAAGCATTGTTTGGATTCAAACCAGAAGTTAGTCATTTAAGAATGTTTGGGTCAAAAGCTTATGATCATATACCAAACGCAGATAGGAAGAAGTTAGACCCCAAAGCCCTGAAATGTATATTTGTTGGATATGGCACTAAATTCAAGGCATATAAGTTATATAATCCTATGACTCACAAGGTTTTTGCAAGCAGAGATGTCATATTTCATGAACAGGTTGAAGAAGAAAAGGAGGATTCTAACAGTGATTGCCACATTCCATTGCTTATAGAAGAAAACAGTGAGGAACATGAAGAGAAGGAGCAGAAACAAGAAGAAGAAGTAACAAATAATGTAATCAATGATGATGCAAGCGCTGAAATAGACAGAGTTGAGGTAAGTCCCCTACCAAGGAGGTTAGGTAGGAAGACTCGATTACCTGCTAAATTGAGAGACTATGCTTTAATGTCAAATATTTTAAACATTGTAGAACCTGCTAATTACAAAGAAGTCAGTCAATTTAAGGAGTGGAGGACTGCAATGAATGAAGAAATGGAATCAATTCTTAGAAATGATACTTGGGATTTAGTTGAGCTGCCTAAGAATAAAACACCCATAGGATGTAAATGGTTGTTTAAACCAAAAATGAATGCAGATGGAAGTATAGAGAAATTAAAAGCTAGGCTAGTTGCAAAAGGATATTCACAGCAGGAAGGTATATATTTTGACTATACTTTTGCACATGTAGAAAAGTTAAATACAATTAGAATGCTTATTACTTTAACTACTAAATGTAATTGGGAATTACACCAACTTGATGTTAAATCTGCATTTTTAAATGGTGATTTAAAAGAGGAAATTTACTTAGTACAGCCAGAAGGATTTGTAAAGCAGGGGCAGGAACATTTTGTTTGTAGATTGAAAAAGGCTTTATATGGTTTAAAGCAAGCACCCGGGTCTTGGTACGAAAAGGTTGATTCTTTCTTTTAGAGCATGGCTTTCATAGAAGTTTAAATGACCCAAATTTGTATACCAAGTACAATAATCAGAGGCAGATTATTTTGATTTCTTTGTATGTGGATGACATGATTATAACAAGAGATGCGATGATTTAATCAGAGGAATCAAAAGGCTTATGGCACAAGTTTTTGAGATAAAGGATATCAGAAGCCTTCATTACTGTCTGGGATTAGAAGTATGCAGAGATACTGGGCAAACTTTTCTTACCCAAGGGAAGTATGCCAGAAATCTATTGGAAAAGTTTGGTATGGATCAGTGTAGATCAGCAGCAACACCTTTGCAACAGAATCTAAAGTTGACAAGTGACGATGGCACTAAAGAGGTTGATGCTACAATGTACCGACAACTGGTTGGCAACTTAATATATCTTACAACAACCAGACCTTACTTAGCATACTCTGTTAGTGTGTTGAGCCAATTTATCTCAAAAGCGCTTGAAAGTCATTGGATAGCAACAAAGAGCGTGTTGAGATACCTTTGTGGTACTGTTAATTATCGTATTTTATACACTGATGTATCTGATGTTAATCTAGCAGGTTTTTCAGACTCAGACTGAGCAGGTAACCTGGACAATCGAAAGTCCATCACAAGTGATGCATTCAACATAGGATCTGGGGTCATAGCATGGAGCAATAAGAAGCAGAGTGCTATAGCTTTGTTATCGTGTGAAGCTGAGTATCAAGCATTGTGTGCAGCGACGTGTGAAGCAATCTGGTTGAGAAGCTTCTCAATGATGTAGGAAAAGAACAGAAGAATTCTACTTCCATCAAAAGCGACAACCAGAGTACCATTAAATTGGCACACAATCCAGTGTTCCATAAAAACACCAAACATATAGACACTCAACTCCATTTAATCAGAGAGAAAGTACAGTCAAAGGAAATTATTGTTGAATATTGTAAAACTTGTGACAATGTGGCTGATATTTTTACAAAGCCTCTTGCACGATTGAAGTTTGAATTGTTTAGAGGGATGTTAGGAGTCCAAGAGAACCCTTTCTCCATTAAGCAGAGGAGTTGAAAATAATTAAATATTATTTTGTATTAATGGAGAAATGGTTACATAGTTGTAACGTATCTCCTTAGTTTAGGATTTGTTCCTAGAATTTAGGAGTATGGTTGCAACTTCCTGATTTTTGGAGTTGTACTTAAATGATATAATCCTTCATTGATGATAATAGAGTGTATGAGAGTGATCTCTTTGTTTTGTTTTGTGAGTGTAGTCTCCAGGTGCAGGCCACACTTGAGCTACATTTCGTTCTTTTCAATTATGTTCATATTTATCTAATATATAGTTGAATTATTTTCCAATTTGTGTGTCTAACACAATCGACGCGGGAAGTTTGTTGTCGGAGCAACTTCAACAATAAAGTCCGTAATTCCAGTTTTTTCATCATGTTCATACCAGAATTATCCTCATCCTGGAGGTTGAGTCGTTCTGGAAAATTCAATTTGGCCCTTGCTCCTAAAATTGTCAAACTAATGTCGTCGTATGCTCATGTCGCCCCTTCCTCGGCATCAAAGGTGCCCATCCATACTCGAGCTACTTTCTTTGGATCTTGAATCTCCACAGCCCACGTGCCCCGCAGTCTTTGCCCCACCCCTCTCAAACATCTCCTCTTCGCTAAACTTTGTACTTGTTGGACATCATCCTTCAGCTTCGACCTTAAGTCTTCCTCTAGAAGACGTTGTTGGTGTTGGAGATGCGCGACTGGACGAATTTGCAATCATTGAGAGCTAATAATTTGTTACTGGTTAAAAGAATCTGACAATACTTTTCATATATTTTGACCATCATAAAGAGATATTGTCTATTTCGTGAGTTGGGTAACGAGAAATATAAGGATATCATATTGTTAATACATTGACTTTCCAGGGGTCGACTTCTGTGGAAATTTACAATATTGTTGATACTTTGATTTTGCACGGGACGACTTCTTTGGCAAGTTAGGGTTGACATAAGTAAACATCCTTTAGAAATGGTTAG
Source organism: Pinus taeda (assembly GCA_000404065.3). Taxonomy (NCBI): domain Eukaryota; kingdom Viridiplantae; phylum Streptophyta; class Pinopsida; order Pinales; family Pinaceae; genus Pinus; species Pinus taeda. Next base: position 58,321 of record APFE030369559.1, read on the forward strand.
TTGTGGAAAATCATTTTTTTCTATGTCCTTTTAATCGGGGAAGTTGTCTTTATGGTTTCATTTTATCATAGAAGATTTAGAACGTTATAAATTAAAACAGAATATGTTTATGTGTGATTCTATCAAATTTTTAAATTCTTAAATTTAATTAATTACGTAATTTACCAAAATTTTCATACTATGATGAAATGAGTTCCACAAGGTCCTGGAAGTTCAAAACAAAGTTAGTTTCCCCGTAAAAGAAAATGGTTTATATGAATCCGTAGAAGGTGAAGTTCATTGAAACTCGTAATCCAAATCTAAATTGTTGTTGAGCTTCTATGAATTATATTGTTGTTCATGTTGTTTCAGACCATGCCTTATGTATTAGAATGAGAAATTCATAACTAATTTATTTATTACTGACTTAATCAAGCATCTCTTTCACTCAATGTTTCATCTGGACATACTCTTCATCAAATGCTATTTATTTAGCACGCATAAAGAAAAATATGTTTTTTTAAAATTGAAATGTTTGTTAGAAACCAGTTGACTCCATTGCCAGAAAATGCGAGCTTGCCATTTTATCTTTCGTGTTTAAGGTATGAATAAATTCTTCAATCCATATCGGCGAGATTAGAATTTAATTTGGAATGGTGAAACATTATCATATAAAATTACTATCAAATTCAATTTGATTGATATATGTAGATAGCAATGGGACTATGTAGCTTCCCATTTAGATCCAGATTTAGTTGCACTGATAGAAGATATTTTGTAGATTTCACAGAATAACACAAACATTGGAGGAAAATAAATCAAATGTCACATTTGCAAATAATTTTTTTAATCAAATTGTTGAATCCAAAATGCAAATATTTACAGTGAGTTGTAGAAGAATATTATTGAATTTTAGTTGCATTTAAAGCGACCATACAGTTTCGAAAAATGGAATCAATTAGTTGATATAATTATGATTCCTTATTATCCCAAAAATCTATCACAGAAGAACATTGATTATATTTTCCCAGAATTTATTTAAGATAATTTTGATGAAACCAACTAAAAGGCCATTTATCCTGTTACTTTGGAGAAGAATTCTAATTAGCCTATCAATGCAATAGACACTGAAGATTGCATCTCGATATTTGTTTAATCAGTTGTGAAACTAACTAATACTCATTTTAATAGTATTAATAAAGCATGTTACAAGCAAACAGAAGTATGAATGTTTTCCTTTTCATTATATTTAGGCCCTTATGTGTATATTATCGTCTTTCTGCTGGAATTCCTTGTGCGATAATAAACTTTGAAACATAATTCTTAAAACAACAATTCTTGGTCCTACAATTATTTTTTGGAAGAGTAACACAGGGAAGAGATTTTCCACCACTTCATCTGAAGGTTTTAAGAAATATTTCGTTAATATAGTAATGTCTTAATGCTCTTAATCCACTAGTTGTTGATTTTCTGTTTTATTACTCCCTTCTTTTCTCTTTCTTTCTGTTTCCTCTTTCATTTGTGAGCTCACCTTCTAACTTCATTCTCTCAAAATAATTTTAAGCACTGAATATGAATGAACTTCCCTCCTACATGATTTGTATTTATAGGTTCAACAAATTAAGAAGAAGTTATCTCTTGCTTCATTTCTATTTGCAAAAGCAACAGCGCTTAGTAATCCCAATTTCTTCATGCGATCAATCATTCGAAACCTATTGTAAAATTGTATCAATGACATAGAACATACATTGGCTAAATGGTAATATCTATGATTCCATGGATATTCTGATGCATCTGGTTATTTGAATCGATATAACACAATTATCCATAGCTTCAATCAATAGTGAGAAGACATTGTCAAGCTATAACATGCATGTAATTTTATAATCAATTTTAAAGGAAAATTTTAAAGAATGTGTTGAGCGTAAAGTTATGCCATGAAGGCCAACCATTGCGATTACACTGAGATGTAAGGTGTTCCCTCACAACCAGAAATGTATTAGCGTATCATCGTCCTTCTACTGGGACCATTGGGGTAGATTCTATACACTACCATCTTAGCCATTCATATTCCAGATGTCCCGTCTTTCCTCCATTTATGCCATAGAATTCTTATCAGCATACAACAACCATGTTATGTTGGTTTATCAGAAATTACAAAAATACGCACAAATGGCCCAAGCTGTAGAGTAGATTTCTTTTTACTGTAATCAATACAAAGAAACAATGTATACAAACAGGATTAAATTTTATCCTTATCTTTTCCATTACTAGAAATCAGTGAAGGGAAGAGAGATCAAATTCCCTTCAATGATCAACTTCTGGTTTACTATACGCTTATTTTGTTTTGCTAATTTTATTTATTCCTTTAATTCAACATCAACATAAGATAACATGCATCATAAATATTAAGGGTTTTATATGTATTTTCAAGATTGGATTCCTTTCTATGTTCATTTCTTCCTCTATTACAAACCTGGTTAAAAACTATTTTTTTTTATGTGTTTTATAATCTTTTATTTCATCTTTTCATTCATTATAACATAGATCACACCAAACATAGTAGAATGATTTTGTATTTCCCTTCGAGATATCGTTCGTCTCAATTTTCATTTTTTCTTCTCTTATAAACCATTTATTATTATCCTTTCTTCCATTCATTGCATGTAGCACATGACACATCATATATATTACCAAAAAAATATTTTTTCTTTTCATTTGTCTTCTACATTTTACGAATTATGTTGCAAGATACAATTGTTTACAACCCCCGAGATATTCATTTCATCCACAATTAGTATTGAGGTCATGAAACCTTAAAAGGAAAGCCAAAAATGACGTAGCCCAGCCACACTGGCCCACAACTCTACCTGTCCACGGCTTAACAACAGTCACCGATTTACAAAGTCTTGGACTTTTCTGATGGTCGCATGCAAAGGTGGTCAGTGAACGTTAGTTGGTAGCTGCGAGCAATTAATGCCACATTTAATTCCTCCCTGCACGCCTTGGACCGGGTTCCTCCTCGAGTTCTTTACCAAAACACCTCATTTTCTCGATCATTCGAGACAGTTGTATTCTACGGTATGGTTGCTATGAGGGTTTGGTGAGTTTTCCGTCTGGTTCTTGCTCTGCGGAATATGGAGGTCTCTGTCTCTTCTTCGAGTATCACTGTGGATGACTGTAAGTCTCCCACACTTAGTTATATGCTTGTTAGTCTCTGGAAGATTGAAATCACTCTGATTCTATTGGCACACTCGCTTGTTGTTTCACACGGTAAGCCTTTCAGTATCGTCCTGTCATTTTTGCTTTGATATGGTTGTGGAATCTTGGTTCTCGTCGAGATATTGTTCTCAGCTGTTGTTATATTGTCATTGTTATTATATTGTTGCGTCTCCTATGGTTTGGTCGCCCTCGCTGTTATGATGGGTGCCTCTCTTCATTGTTCTATGCGCAGTTTGTTTAACTTCCATCGTTCTCGGATTTCAGGCAACACATTAGTAGGTTCCCGCAGCTTGAAACAGGTAATTTCTCCTTCCTTGATTCAATTTCGACTTTCTCTTGGGGTTTATGCTAACTAGAAATGCTCCTTCTGTCTCAGCTTCGTCTATTCAGTTTGGCTTTGCTCCTCGAATCTTTGGTCCGCTTACTCAGGTAATTAAATGTGAAACCCTCCTGTTCTATGGTTGCTTGACTTGGTTCTTTGTAATGTACAGGTATTCACGATGCTCTGTTGTGTATGCAGGTCACGGTTCGACCTGCGTATGTGGCTCTTCTGGATTTTTGTCTTCCAAGGGTGGCGAAACTTGCCGGTAGGCTCTGGCACTACAACTCGTCAATGCACTGATAGTTCTTGGGTTTTCTGTAGATTCTGTCTTGCCGTCTTTAGTTGTCATGCATAGTCATTATTCCTTGTGGAATTTAGGTTTCGATCTGCCTGTTCTGGTCAGTGGTTCGTTTGACTGGTTATTTGGGGTTTCTGTTATCAAACCCTAGGCTAGGGTTTGTCCACTCTAGACACGACACTTGTTGGGTTTGTCAGTGAATGTTATGTAATCATATATTGGTCAATTATGAGGAGTTGTTTTAAAAGAAATATCTTTTCTGTAGGTTGCTCTTCCGCTCTTTGTGTGCAGTCCCGTTTGTTCTCAAGTCTTTGACTGTAACCCACTTTTCGAACTGTGTCTCCACATGTTGGCCCTTCTCTCTGTGGCTGTACAGTTAATTAGTTTTAATGTAATTTGTTCATTCGACGAGAATGAAAAATGATACGACCTCACTGTGGTCTTTCTCTGTTTGTCAACACTGTTCATTTCAATTCGATAAATAAAAAGAAATTTATTCTTACAACAGATAGACAATGTATATAGATGGATGATTTTTTTACTGAAATAGATCTGTTTCTTTATTACTATGTTATGAAGTTGCAGAACCTTGCTCTTGTCTTACATTGCTCCTTTTATATCTTGTGGTTACAGTTAATTTGAAACTGCCACTGTTTGTCAGTTGAACAGAAATAGTTTTTTGGGTAACCATAATTTCGGTTGTCAGTACAAGAGCTGCTTTTAGACAATTTTCTCTTTCCTTTCCTAAATTAACAAATCAATTCCTAAACTGATATTTATTACTATTGAACTTATAACGACCCTAATCAACATTTAACTTTGACATTTTGCAACTAAGAGTAAAATAAATGGACATTCTATCTCATGGCTTCATAAACTAAATAAAAAAAAACATTCCAGATACTCAACAACCTTCCAACCTAGTGAGACTTCACCGGTCATGGTGAGCTAGATGCTCCTGCATCAGGCTCCCGAGGAAAAAATAAATCATGGCTGCGGTCCATGAGCTTCTCGACTGAAGTTCCTGTCTGTTCAATTTTCCTAGCATCAAGCCACGAACTGTCCTCAATAGGACAGTTCTTTCACTTGACCAGGTACTACATATATTCCTTCCGCCGAGTTCGTTTAACTACTTGAGTGTCGAGAATGCTTTTGATCTCAGGAGATTGAACGTAAGGCATCTATCTCTTCCAAGCTTCTCCGTCTTCCTGGGTATTCCATGTGGGTTGCATGGTTCCATCTTCTTCCTTTTCCTCTGGGTCAGCCATGTAAGGGAACAGGTCTGCTATGTTAAAGATAGGTGAAATGCCTATTCCAGGTGGAAACTGTATCTCATAGGCATTTGCTGAAAACTTTCAAAGGATTTTCCAAGGCCCTATCTTTTTATACTTCAATTTATTGTACGTACCTTTTGGAAAACATTCTTTGCATAAATGCACGAGGACTTTGTCCCCGACGTCAAACTGTACTTCCCTTCTTTTCAAATCCGCATGTTGTTTGTACTTTAAGCTGTTGTCCTGTAATTTCATCTTCACCTGTTCATGCAAATCTCTCATCGCGTTAGAAAAATCTTCTCCGTCTGTGCTTCGCCTTTCCTGCAATCCAAGGTCCCGCAGTTCATGCACTCCACAAGGATGCATGTCGTACATGATCTGAAATGGACTGAAGCCCATGTTACGGTTATGCGAGTCGTTGTAAGCGAACTCCACCTGTGCTAGCGCTCGATCCCACATTCGCGAATTCTCCCTGACCAAGTTTCGTAACAGGTTTCCCAGACTCCTGTTTACAACTTTTGTCTGCCCGTCGGTTTACGGGAGATATGCGGAACTGTAGCTTAGCTGTGTGTCCGTTTTCTTCCATAAGGTATGCCAAAAATGTCCTGTGAAATTCACATCCCTGTTTGAAAGGATAGATTTAGGCAATCCATGTAACCTGACAATCTCATTGAAAAACAAGTGGGCCACGTGGGTGGCATCACTGGTTTTTCTCCATGGAATAAAATGTGCCATCTTTGAGAACTTGTCAACCACTACCATTACCGAGTCGTATCCTCGTTGTGTCTTGGGTAGACCTAAGATGAAGTCCAAACTGACTGAGTCCCAAGGTCTGCCTAGAACAGGTAACGGTGTATACAGTCCTGTATTTTGACTGTTACCCTTTGTTATTGGCACACTTTGCATCTGGCCACAAACCGTTGTACATTTCTCTGCATCTTCGGCCAAAAATAAAAATGACTAAGCTTCTTGAGGGTTTTATCCGTGCTGAAATGTCCAGCCAAACCTCCACTGTGCTTCTCTCGAATAATATTCTCCCTCATCGAGCAGTCAGGTATGCATAGTTGTCCTCCCTTAAACAACAAGTTTTCTTATATATTTTAGTCCAACCAAGGACTCTTATCTCTCACTAAAGGGTTTTGGCATGCCTCATAGGCTTCTTTAAAATCTGTATCCGTCTGGTATAAGTGTTGTAAGTGTTCAAAACCTAGCACCTACACAGTGCTCTCCTACAAAAATAGAGCTTTCCTACTCAGCGCATCCACCACCTTGTTTGCTTGCCTGCTAATATGCTTCAATACGAAATTGAAACTCTACAAATGCTCCACCCATTTGGCTTGTTTGTGGTTGAGCTTGTGCTACTGCATTACATACTGTAGTGCAGAATTATCTGAAAATAGCACAAATTCATTTCCCAATAAATAATGCCTCCAGTGTTTTAATGCCTGTATAACAGCATAGAACTCCTTATCATACGATGAGTATTTTTGTCTACTCTCGTTCAGCTTCTCACTAAAGAACACTACAGGCTTATCCTCCTGACTGAGTATAGCTCCAATTGCTGTCCCACTAGCATCATAGCGAACCTAAAATAACTTCTTGAAATATGATAATCTTAGGATCAACCTCTCAGTAATCTTTTTCTTCAACAACTCGAAACTTCTCTCTGCCGCCTCTCTCCATCGAAAAGGTTGGCTGGCCATTTTTATGGTATCTAGCATTGGCGCACAAATTTTGCTAAAATTCTTTATGATTTTCCTGTAAAAACTTGTTAATCTGTGAAAGCTACGTACCTCAAATAAATTTTTCGGAGATGGTCAATTCACTATTGCTGCCACCTTCTCCGGATCCATCTTTAGTTCATTCTCTGCTATTACAAACCCCAAATAAATCAATTCCTTCTGCAGAAAAGTACATTTCTTTAATTTTATTAGCAGTTTATTCTGCTGTAATTTCTCTAGAACCTTACGCACATGTTGAAGGTGTTCTTCCCTTGTCCTGCTAAAAATCAGGATGTCATCCATGTATACAATCACAAATTTTCCAATATACTCCCTCAGCATCTCATTCATTAACCTCATGAACGTACTGGGTGCATTGCTCAGTCCAAATGGCATGACCATCCATTCGTACAACCCCTCATTTTTCTTACAGGCTATCTTCCATTCACCCCGCTCTCGTATCTGAATCTGATGGTACCCACATTTCAAGTCTATCTTCGAGAAATAAGCTGCCCCGCTTAAACAATCCATCACATCATCCATTCACGGCAGTGGAAACCTGTACCAGATGGTGATTTTATTGGTGGCCCTTGAGTTGGTGCACATCAACCATTCTCCTCCCTTCTTGGGAGCGAGGACTATTGGAATAGCACAAGGGCTTAAGCTCTCTCTTATCAATCCCTTTTCCAACAACTCTTGCACCTGCTTCCTAATTTCTTCATTGTCCTTGTGGCTCATTCGGTATGCCACTTTGTTTGGCAAACTGGCTCTGGGTATGAAGTCAATATGATGACTTATGCTCCTTTTGGGGGGTAACTTGTCTAAAAAGTCATCTACAGCTATGTCTGTAAACTCCTCCAACATTTGCTGGATCTCTGTAGGTAAATCTGATATCTCTGTATGCAACAAGACTGTCCTTGCTTTCTTTACAACCGCATAACCTATATCACTGTCCTCAACCTGTTTTAAAAATTGTTTTCCACTGACCAACAATGTTGTCGGTTCACTAGTCTCTGTTGTCCCTTCTTCTTTGATGGGTACAAGCGTACGCTTGATTCCATCCTTCACGAATTTATAACAGTTCGTCAATCCATCATGTACCACCTTCCTATCGTACTACCAAGGCCTGCCCAACAATATGTGACATACATCCATCGACATGATATCACAAACAACTTTATCCTTATATCTACCTATCTAAAACTCGACCTCGCTCTGCTCACCCACCAACAACTGATGGCCTTTTTGCAGGCATGAAACTCTATAATGATTAGGATGCTTTGAGCATTTCAACTCTAATTTTTCCACCATCTCTGTGGACACTAAGTTATCAGTGCTACCGCTGTCGATAATTAACTTACAACACTTACCTCGCGACTTAGAAATTATCCTAAACAGAGCCTTCCACCGCATCTGTTCGGTGACCCGCTTGACTAGTTTTAACAACACCTTATGCAACACCAAAGCTTCTCCTGTCTCTGGAGCATTCTATGCTTCTTGAGGAGGTGTTGCTACTTCCTCTGGTTGCACCACATGTGCACCTTGTTGTCCAGCTGGATCTGCTTCTAGACATTGAAATGAGCGGTGCCCCCATTTATGACACCTATAACACTGATAACCAGACCCTCTACCTCAACCATTTCCCTTGCCTCGTTGGGATGACCTACTGCCTCTCGCGCTATCACCTCTATCTGCTGATCCAAAAGCTTTAGAACTGCTAGCTTCCTCATTGTTGTTAGCAGTTTGGCCCCTACCATAGGAATGGCCTTTCCCTCTACTGGCTCCTTGTCCTCTCCGGGCATTCTGCCTTCTGGTAATTTTCTCCTCAACCTTCATCGCACTCTGATATGCTTCCTTAATGTTGTTCGGAGATAAAACACTGATTTCATCCAAAACATCTAACCTCAGCCCATTAACATACCTGGTTGTTCTTGTTATATCCTTTGTATATCTGGCCCATAAATTCACTCTGTAGAACTCCTCTGTGTACTCCTTTACCGTCAATCCTTTCTGTCTTAGATTCTGCACTTCCCTGTGCAATGCAATCTGATAGTCCCTCGGAAGAACTCTGCCCTTTAACCTGGCCACCATTCTTGACTAGGTTTTAGTCGGTGCCTTGTTCAATCGCTTCCTCTCGTTCTGGACACTATCCCACCATAGGGTTGCGTGTCCCTTGAATTTTGTCGCCGAAAACTTAACTTTGCAGTCTTCGCTTACTTCCTCACACTCGAAATACTTATCCATATCACTAATCCAATCCAATAAAAATTCGATAGATAGGCTGTTGTCATACGTCAAGAGTTCTAACTTGGGTTTACTACTTTCTATTAAAACAAATCTCAACAATCTCACTTCTACGGATTTTCCTTCTGGTCCATCTGCTACTTCTTCAACTTCCTCTTCACTGGCATCGCCTAATTCTAGATCAATTTGTCTACCTAACTCTACTGCCTCTAAATGCGTAGCAAGAATTCTGATCTCCTCTCTCACTCCTTCCTCCGCCAATCTTCGAGCACCTCTTCCACAACCTCACCTTCCTCTCTCCATCCCTCCTACTAACATCAACAAACGCTCTGATACCACTCTGACGTAGCCTAGTCACACTGACCCACAACTCTACTTGTCCACAGCTTAACAATGGTTGTCGGATTTACAACATGTTGGAATTTTCCAGTGGTCACATGCAAAGGTGGTCAGTGAACGTCGGTTGGTAGCTGCAAGCAATTACTATCGCATTTAATTCCTCCTTCCATGCCTCAGGCCTAGTTTGTCCACGCGTTCTTTGCCAAAACACCTCAGTTTCTTGGTCATTCGAGATAGTTCTATTCTGCGGTATGGTTGCTATGAGGGTTTGGTGAGTTTTTTGTCTCGTTCTTACTCGGCAAAATATGGAGTCCTTTGTCTCTTATTCGGGTATCACTGTGGATGACTGTAAGTCTCCCACACCTTGTTATATTCTTGTCAGTCTCCAGTGGATTGAAATCACTCTGATTCTGTTGGCGTGCTCACCTGTTGTTTCACACAGTAAGTCATTCAGTCTCGTCCTATCACTTTTGCTGTGATATGGTTGTGGAATCTGGGGTCTCATCCAGATATTGTTCTCAGTTGTTGTTATGTTGTCACTGTTATTATACTATTGCCTCTGCTATGGTTTTGTCACCCTCGCTGTTATGATGGGTGTCTCTGGTCACTGTTCTCTGCGTAGTTTGTTTAACTTCCGTCATCCTCGGATTTCAGGCAACACATTAGTAGGTTCTCGTGGCTTGAAATAGGTAATTTCTCCTTCCGTGATTCAATTTCGACTTCCTCTTGGGGTTTATGCTAACCAGAAAAGCTGCTCCTATCTTAGCTTCGTCTATTCGGCTTGGCTTTGCTCCTCGAATATTTGGTCTACTTACTCAAGTAATTAAATGTGAAACCATCCTGTTCTATGGTTGCTTGACTTGGTTCTTTGCAATGTATAGGTATTAAAGATGCTCTGTTGTGTATGCAAGTCACAGTTCGACCTAGGTATGTGGGTGCTCTAGGTTTCGGTCTTCCAAGGGTCGCGAAACTTGCCGGTAGGCTCTGGCACTACAACTCGTCAATGCACTGATAGTTATAGGGTTTTCAGTAGATTTTGTCTTGCCGTCTTTACTTGTCATGCACAATCGTTATTCCTTGTGGAATTTAGGTTCGGCCTACCTGTTCTAGTCAGTCGTTCGTTTGACTGGTTATTTGGTGTTTCTGTTCTCAAACCCTAGGCCACGGTTTGTCCACTCTGGACGCGACACTTGTTGGGTTTGTTAGCGGATGTTATGTAACCGTATATCGGTCAATTGCAATGTAAACTAGATCTCATCGTCACTGTTTAATTTGGGAAATTATGAGAGTCGTTTTAAAAGAAATACCTTTTCTGTAGGTTGCTCTTCCACTCTTTGTGTGTGGTCCTGTTTGTTCTAGGGTATTTGACTGTAACTCACTTTTCGAACTGTATCTCCACACATTGGCCCTTTGCTCTGTGGCTGTACAGTTAATTAGTTTTGTTGTAATTTGTTCATTCGATGAGAATGTAAAAACAATACGACCTCACCGTGGTCTTTCTATGTTTGTCAACAATGTTCATTTCAATTCGATAAATAAAAAGAAATTTAATCTTACAGCAAATAGACAATGTATACAGATGGATGATTTTTTTATTGAAATAGATTTGTTTCTTTATTGCTATGTTATGAAGTTTCAGAACCTTGCTCTTGTCTTACATTGCTCCTTTTATATCTTGTGGTTACAGTTAATTTGAAACTGCCACTATTTGTCAGTTGAACAGAAATAGTTTGTTGGGTAACCATAGTTTCGATTGTCATTACAAGATCCACTTTTAGAAAATTTTGTCTTTTCTTTCCTAAATTAACATATCAATTCCTAAACTGATATTTATTACTATTGAACTTATAACGACCCTAACCAACATTTAACTTTGACATTTTGCAACTAAGAGTAAAATAAACAGACATTCTATCTCATGGCTTCATAAACTAAAAAAAAAAAAAAACATTCCAGATAGTCAACAACCTTCCAACATGGCGAGACTTCACCCGGTAATGGTGAGCTAGATGGTCCTACATCAAAAAAACTAGCCAACGAGTACACTATGTATTTACCTAGAGAGTGTTGGAGAAACTAATTCCAACTACCTACAAGGTGTCGTAACAAATCCACATGTCCTATTCAATTTGAGTTCAGTCCAGTTCATTTGAGTTATAGTTGAGTTCAAGTTCAATCATTAATTATTGTTGTCTCCTATCTATCTTCTCTTTAATCTATATTTTGCTATTTATAATATTGAGAAGAGCATGTCAGTCCACATTTTTCATTCTTTGATATGGTATGAGAGCTTAGTCTACATAAGACTCCTTCATAGTAATGGAGAGAAGTGTGCGAGCCCTGCATAAGACTCCTTGAAAGACGAGAAGAGAAAATGAGGAAAGGAGATGAACATTTCAAATTTTTTGTGCTTGTAGAGAAATAAGTGTGTGCGAGGAGCTCAAGGACAAAAGGAATTTTAGGTTGAGAAGCGTATGCAATAGAAGTTGAAATTTCACACTTCTGGAAAAGGGAAGGTGCAACAAATATAAGAAAACTAAAAATTCCTAGAAATTATTGATGGGAGTTTGACAAGAAGAAGGTTGCGCAGGAAACTATGTCAGGAGGTGTGACACCATGTCAACCTTGAATGTCATGGAAACTGCCAAACTTGAACTTTAAAAAGTTTGAAGACGACCATGACCACGAAGTTTGAAACTATTTTTCAAGAAGAAACAAAGGTATTTACACTTAGAAACTGTTTAAAGATAATGGAGAATATCTTAGAATAGTGAGTTGGTTCACGAGACCTCAAGGTAGGAATTAGTTTCTATTTTTTAGGTTATGGTTCTAACTTCCCTAAATATGTTACTACTATATAATGTGTGATGTACATGAGCAATGTAGAGTGTTCTGCAGAGCCAGACTCTCCTGGTTTAGACTCTCTTTCGTAGAGCTCACCAGTGGGTTTCATTTTATTTAATACAAAACATTGCATTTTTAACACGGTATCAAAGCGTCAAGGCTAAGGAACCTGTGTGTTGAGTGGAGGGCGCGACTGAGCTAAAATCATCACAAATTTTAGGTTCACAAATGTGACGATCCCACTGTAAACTTTCTGCGTGTTTTTATTTTGTCGATCGTCGCAGATGACATGTGCAGTTGCGAAGACTTTCACAAATCCATGGTGCTAACTTGTACCGACTCTGGGAACAAGTGAGGGGTTGCGTGGAGGCCGAGAGAAGGTTGTGTCCTAGTAGAGGTTAACAATAGAAGGCTACTTGGGGCCCTAGGTTTTCCAAGGAGGTCGTGGTGGAGGTCGTGTGCTGTGAGATCAAACAATATTGGAGATTACTGATCTCTGTCTTTGACACAGATCTAGGGTAAGACTAACATTTTTTTTAACCCGTAATTTTTTTTTATCACCAATATGAATAATAAAATGTTTGAAGAATTCTTGAATGAGCATAATAAGCTCAATGGCTCCAATTATAAGAATTGTAAATGCAAGATGCAGACTCTGCTAGAAGTGCAGAGTTCTCAGACGATTGGAAATGGGGATGAGAAGAAGACAGCAGCTGGATCAAAATCAATCCTAGATTGGGGGAAGTGAAAAGGTAAAGTAAGGATGCTACTGAAGATTTCAGTGAAAGACTGCATCATATCACATATTAGAGAATGTAAATCAGCAAGCGAAATCTTGGGAATATTGAAGGATTTGTATGAGATCAGGAATGCAAATTGTCTTTTGTTTATGAAGAGAAAGATCTTATACATGAAGATGAAGGAGAATGAAACATTTGTTGCCTTCATAGAAAGGATCAAGGATGTGAAAAACAAATTGGTAGACATTGGCGATACAGTTGCAAATATAGATCTTGCAACAATTACCATGAATGGTGTGATTGATGACTACCAAATTTTCATCACTAAGATAAATGCGAGAGAGAGAAACATGAAGTTTGAAGAACTAACATGAATACTAATGTAAGAAGAAGAAAAAAGATTGACTCTGAAGCCCCAGAGTGTCGATCTTGAATTGATGGAGAAAAATAATTTCTTCAAAGGAAAAGGAAATCCACAACAGAAAAATAGAGGAAGCTCATAGAAAAGACCAAATTCAACCCAAGGTATGAATCCGAATAGAGGAAACTCAATAATTAAATGTTTTTATTCAGGAAAATTTGGTCATATAGCTAAGGAGTGCAGGAAGAATAAATATCATGAAGAATAGAAGAGGCAGAAATGACATGCAGATCGTCTTGTGAATGATAATCATGAGGAGAATTTCAGAATGTTCATGGTAGAGTTTGATAAGAATGTTGATGCAGACATATGGTATGTAGATTCGAGAGAATCAACACATATGACAGGGAACAAGAAATAGTTTGAATATTTTAAATAAATCAATGATGGAGCACAAATCTACCTAGGTGATGATAGAAGTCATCAGATCAAAGGTTGTGGGAAAATTTCCATTATTTTACCTGATGGGAATGTAACACAAATTCATAATGTCATGTATGTTCCTGTTGTAACAAAGAATTTTATTTTTGTATCCATGATTACAGATCAAGATCTTAAAGTTTAATTTTTAAAATCTAACTACTATATTAATGATCTGATAGATGGCATGAAGACTATTGCTACAAGAATTCAAACAGGAGGTCTGTACAAATTGGATGTAAGACCAACACTAGTTTGAGCTTTAACAGCGTCAGGTTTGACTACAAAAGAGCTCTGGAATGAGAGATTTGGTCATATCAACTACAATGATTTGTTATTACTTTAGAAAAAGGAAATGGTAAGAGATCTTCCTATGTTAAAACAAGTGCATAATGATTGTGATGCTTGTACATTAGGAAAAATGCATAGAGAAGAATTCCCTGCTTGAGTAGAGAAGAAACAGAGAGATATACTTGAATTAGTGCACACAGATCTTTGTGGACCCATGCAAAAAAAGTCATTAGTAGGTGCACTGTATCTTTTACTGTTTATTAATGATGTACAAAGTTTTCTTGGGTATATTTTTTAAGTAAGAAGAGTCACACATTTGAATACTTTAAGCAATTTAGAAAAATGATTGAAAAGAAAACAGGGAAATAGATAAAAATTCTCCGCTCTGATTAATGGGGAGAATATAGGAAGGATGAACTTATCAAGTATTATAAATACCATGAGATATTAAAGCAATTCACAGTACCCCATACTCCTCAGCAGAATGGAGTAACGGAAAGAAAAAACAGAACATTGGTGGAATGCGCTAGAAGCATGTTGAGAGATAAGAATCTTTCAAATGATTTTTGGGCTTAAGCATTGAACACTGCAGTTTACTTAAAAAATAGGAGTCCTACAAAGAGTCTTGAGTTTAAAACTAATTATGAAGCATTATATGGATTTAAGCCTACAATAAAACATTTAAGAGTATTTGGGTCTAATGCATTTGCCCATTTTCTGAAGGAAGACAGAAGAAAACTAGATCCAAAAGCCATCAGATGTACCTTTATAGGGTATTGTTCACAATATAAAGCTTATAGATTATTTAATACTTCTAATCACAAGATTTTTGTTAGTAGAGATGTCATATTCCATGAGCAGTATCATGAAGAATCTGATAAGCACAATGAGGAATGAGATATTATGCTCTTGGTGGAAGAAGATAGTGAAGAAACAACAAACAATTAGGATTGGCAGTAGACAAAGGCAAAATATGAAAAACAATAGATACAACAACGACAATAGCAAATACAACAAAAACATTAGTAGATATAGAAACAACAACAAGAACAGCTGGAAGAAAAAGAAAATGATGATCAGACAAGGTTTGAAGCTACCCCACCACTCAAGAGATCAAGGAGGAAAGCTCAATTGCCTGCAAGATATAGGGAAAATGCTTTTATAACTAGTATGATGAATGTTGAACCTTCTAGTTATAAGGAAGCAAATGAATGTAGTGAATGGAAAATGGCAATGGAACAGGAACATGAATCTATAATCAGGAACAACACTTGGGAATAGGTTGAACTTCCTAAAGGAAACAAACCATATGTTGTAAATGGTTGCATAAACCCAAGATTAATGCAGATGGAACCATAGATAAATTGAAAGCTAGATTGGTAGCAAAGGGGTATTCACAAAAAAGAAGGCATTGACTATGAAGAAACCTTTTCCCCTGTAGCTAAACTAAATACCATCAGAATGTTGATTGCTTTAGCTACTAAGAACCATTGGATGATTCACCAACTAGATGCAAGATTTGCATTTCTAAATGGAAATTAAAAGAGGAGGTTTATTGAGAGCAACCTAAAGGGTTTGTCTAGAAAGGGAAAAGGACATTTAGTCTGTAGATTAAAGAAATCTCTTTATGGACTAAAGCAAGCACCCAGGTCTTGGTATGAAAAGATTGATTCAATTTTTCTATAATTCGGCTACAGTAGAAGTAAAAACGACTCTAATCTATATACCATCCAAGATGAACAAGAGCACATAGTGTTGATTTCTTTGTATGTAGATGATTTGATTATTACAGGTGATGCTACTTATATAATCAAAGAAATCAAGCAACAAATGTCACATGTGTTCGAAATGAAACACCTTGGTGAATTAAGATACTATTTGGGTCTTAAGAACTGGAGAGATTCAGGACAAACGTTTCTATCCTAGGGAAAGTATGTCAAAGGTCTATTAGAAAGGTTCACGATGGATCAGTGTAAAGCTGCAACACTACCATTATAGAAAAACATCAAACTGTAGAGTGAGGATGGCTATAAAGAGGTAGATGCGACACTTTACAGACAACTGGTTGGGGTCCTAATCTACCTGACCACTACTAGACCAGATTTGGTTTATGCAGTTAGTGTGCTAAGTCAATACATGTCCAATCCACTTGAAAGTCATTGGAATGCAGCAAGATGTGTTTTGAGGTATCTACGAGGTACTGTAGACTATGGTATTATTTATACTTATTCCTTTAATGTTAGATTCACAAGATTTACATATTCAGACTTGGATGGAAATGTAGACGATCGCAAATCCATAACAGGATATGCATTCAACATTGGATCCAGGGTGATTACATGAAGCAGTAAGAAACAGAACATAGTTTCCTTGTCTTAAACGGAAGTAGAGTATCAAGCTATGTGTGCAACAACATATGAGGCAGTTTGGTTGCGGCGACTTCTCCAGGATGTTGGGAAGAATAGAAAGATGCAACAACAATTAGATGCAACAAACATAGTTCTACCAAACTTGCTAATAATCTGATGTTTCACAAAAACACCAAACACATCGATAAATAGCTCCACTTTATCAGGGGGAAAGTGCAATCAAAATAAATCAATTTGGTATATTGTAATACATGTGATAATGTTGCAGATACTTCCACTAAGCCTCTTGGAAAAATCAAGTTTGAAATGTTTACGGAGATGTTAGGCATATTTGTGAACCCCTTCTCCATTAAGGGGGAGCGTTAGAGATAATGGAGAATATATTAGCATAGTGAGTTGGTTCACGAGACCTCAGGATAAGAATTAGTTTCTATTTTTTAGGTTATGGTTCTAACTTCCCTAACTATGTGACTACTATATAATGTGTGATGTACATGAAAAATGTAGAGCATTCTACAGAGCCAAAATCTCCTGGTTCAGACTCTCTTTTGTACAACTAGCTAGTTGGTTTCAGTTTATTTAATATAGAACATTGCACTTTTAACAAAAATCACAACCACTCATTCATATCAAAAAGGTCAAAGGTGTAAGCAAACTACAAATTCAATTAGGAAATAAATTATGTTGACACCAGAACATTGATTGGAAGGTTGCATAATCATGAAATAGTCAAGGGCCTGAATAGTCGGTCTTCATAGAGAGGAGTGAACAACATCAAAGTTTGAAAAACAAATTTGGGGAGCATGAAGCCAATCGGGAGCATGATAAACCAAAAGTTAAAATAATTACTAAGCAACGAGTCATGAGCTTTTTGAAAGCTTATTTTTCGAGACTCAAATATGGGGAACACAGAGCCAATTGGGAGCATGACAGATCAGAAGTTAAAATAATTACTAAGTAACTAGTCATGAGGTTTTTGAAAGCTATCTTTTCGAGACTCTTAAAAAAAGTTCATGAAGAATGGTTTTATTTTGAAACCCTTAATGGAAAATGAGTACATTCAAAGTAATTTTTTTTATGGTGTATTAAAATAGCGCATATGTGATTTCTAAAAATGCTTAAGGGTAATATTTTAAGAATTATCATGTATTTTTTTAAAAAGGCTTCGTGTTTATATATAAATAAATAAATCAAATTTGTTTGCTTAAAGAGGGCCTATTGAAAAGAAAAACTAGCAATTGGTTTTGGGCATGGTACCATTTAAAAGGAAAAAAGGATTTTTGAATGTTTATGTGAAAGTGTTGTCCTTGTAGAAAATTTTTAAACTCGACTATTTTGTAGAAGTTGAGGAGAGAAGCCAACATAGGGGCATAACAGTTATGTTTATAATTCGACTTTATTTTTTATCCATAGACATCCAATGCTCAACAAATGGGAAAATCCAAGAGGTTAAGAAAGTTGAAGCAACAACAAGAGATGTATGAGGAACAAGAGATGTATGAGGATTATTTGAAAGATTTGGAAGCCAGAAAGAAAAAGAATGCATTCACATTGAAATGCATAAGGTAGTGCGTAGATGACAACATTATTCCCCTCATAGGATATGCAAAGACAATAAAATAATCATAGGGTATCCTTGAGAGGAGTTTTGGTGTGAGGGGAGTATTCAAGTTGAATATGAAGGTGGATCTATAGTAGCAGATATATAATGAGATAAATATTTTGGTGAATCCTACTTCAAAGCGGGTGATGATGATGATTTTGAAGAATATGTAGAAACCAAACAAAAAGGAGTACATAGATGCTCATGGATACCATTATGCAAAGCCACATGTGGATGATGACTTAGTAAATCCAACAATAGAGCTTGTTGATGACATTGAAGATTCCATTGAAGCAGTGAGTGGTATGGTGAATCCAACAGTTAAAATTTTTGATGTTGTCTTTAGTGAAGAACAATTAGCCAAGCGTAAGTGATTGAGCATGATGGAACATAAATATATCATAGATGTGATGTTATTTGGGGAGATAATCCCAATTGGGTTTGAAAACCAAGTGGAAGACAACCTATTTGCAGCAAAAAGAAGTCAAAGAGTAAAAGGAAAAGAAGGAGGCGCAAGAGGAGAAAGATCTCATTCCAAAGCAGAAACAACAAAATCAATATGGTTTTGCAAATGTTTTTCAACTTAACCTTAATTTTGAGTGTGCATATGTTAGCAACAACAAAAATGAAGCAACAAAATTTGAAGAAGAATTAATGTTTTTTGAAGCATGGCCGTTGCAACACCATGTTTTGATGAATTTTGTGTAGAGGTTGTAACAATGATCATTGAAGACTTCATGGACAGAGTAGAAAATGAAAAATTTCATGAAATTTTCATGTATTGGAGTTATGAAGAGATAAAATTTTATTCTCATCTTATGTTGCAGAAAATTGATGAGAAAAATATTTAATATGAAAAGCACACTATAGAATATGACATGTGGCAGTAGTCCACATACATGCCAATATTTGAATAAGTCGAGGACATACATCGACAACCTAGAACAATGGAAAAGTTACACCAAAACACTGAAACTGAAGACAAAAAATAAAGAAAAAGTTGCAGCAATTCATAACCTATAGGATTGATAAAAAAGAAAAACAAAAGGAATACAACTAATGTCAATTTTTAAATTGTAAGCCTAGATGACACTGCGATCAGCAAGCATATTAGTTTAAACTTTTTTGGTTGTAATTAATGGGGAGTGTTGGAGAAACTAATTCCAACCACCTGTTAGGTTAATGACAGTCACTCTATGTGTCATAGTCATTTTGAATTTATTCTAGTTTCATTATAATATAGTTGAGTTTCATTTTGGTAATTAATTATTGTTGTCTCCTATATGTCTCCTATGCAATCTAGTTAATATTGAGAAGAACACTTTGCTCTACATTTTTCATTTTTTGAGAGAGAGAATGTAAGTTTTTGACTAGAAATATCATCCAGCTTGATGCAATTCACGATAGATGACCTCATCTTGTGGTCATCCCTACATCTCTTCTTTCCCATTGGAGAATCTAATTCCAACCACCTGCTAGGTGTAATAAACATCCATCCAAGTGTCCTAGTTTAGTTAGCTAAATTTAGTCAAGTTTCACTCAAAACATTTATTAATGATGTTTCCAATGTAATCTTATTTAACTATTCCATAATACTGAGAAGAGAAATACTCTATTCCACATTTTTAATTCTTTTTCATAGTATTAGAGTTAAATCTGCGTAAGACTCCATGAGAATATCGGAAATCAAGAAATGGAAGAGGAGTAGAAGCACACAATGAAAATGGCACTCATGTAAAGGAGCCAATTGTTTCTTACCTAGTGAAGGTCAAGAAGGGAGAACGAGAAGAGCTTGAGGCCAAAAATGAAGTGGCAAATGAGGTGTGGCCAGTTGATATTTTTTTTAAAAGAATTTTAAGAGGGGATCATCACGCGAGTCAACAAAGAGCAAGTAAGGTCAAAATATTGTGTTTCATTGCCAACATTCAAGCAAGAAGTCGACTGGGAGGTCAGATAAGCAGAAGATCTCGCAGGAAATCTGTGAGAGATGCGACACCAGGAGTACATTCAAACGCAACTCAAAGAGAAGGCTGAAATTTTTATTTAAAAAAATTACAGCTGCCCAATGCACTCCAATAGAAAGAAAAAATGTGTTGACCTTCAACTACTTATGAAAGTAAAATATTTTGTGTTTTAACACAACCTTCATCAGTCGAGAAGAGCGCCGACAACATACAAGCCAAAGCAAGACGTTTGTTTGAAGGCTCGAGGTGCATGAAATTGTCCTCACGTTTGAACGAATTTGTTGAAAGGTATGAGTGCTCCACAAAGTCAAATCTCGATACACTGATGGGATAAGAGTCACGTGAAGTGTTCCAGTCAGAGTGTCGAATTAGTTTCAATATGTCCCGCTCATACATGGGTTCTGTTCATCGCACAAGCATTACCAAAGGAGCATGAGACACAAAGAAAGAACAGAATATGATTGGGAGCACGATTCGCTTGAAAGTACGAGTAACGAAAGTCATTTGGAGCACTGATAAAATTTGCATCAAGGTCAGCATGATTTATTTGTAAGTATAACATATTTTTCAAAGTTATTTCAAATACTCTTAAAAAATCAGGTAATGGTGTACATTTTTAAAAATTACTCTTATATTCCATTGAGTAAAAGGCGTTATATTCCCAGCGATTTTGTTTTATTAACAAAAAAAAGTCATTCTCTTGTATTAAAAAATTCATAGTTATATTTGAAAGCGGGAAACAGGGTTTGTGATAGTTTTTGTGAAGCATTGTTCTTGTATAGAAGTTGTATATCAATTTTTTTTTCCAAAGAAGCCACCACAAAGTTTTTTCTTTATAATAGGTGATCTCTATGCTTGAAATTTAATTTGTTTGTTGAGTCTTACTCTGTCAGCACTTAACAAATGGGAAAACCCAAAAGGCTAAGAAAGTCAAAGCAACAACTAGAGATGTATGAAACCTTTTTTAAATAATTGGAAGTGAAGAGGAAAAATGATGGCTTCCCATTAAAATGCATGAAATAATTTGTAGATGAAAACATTCTTCCCCTAATTTCATATGCCAAGACAACCAAGGAGGTCTGGGATACCCTTGAAAGGCGTTTTGGGGTAAGGGGAAGCATTGAAGTTGAAGATGTAGGTGGATCTATAGCAGCAAATCTACAAGGAGATGAAAATTTAGTTGAATCTCAATGTTCTTAACCATAAGTGGATGATGTACAAAAGAATGAGAGAAGGAGCACATAGATGCTCATGAATCCCACTATGCACAATGGCAAGTGGATGAAGATTTGGTGAATCCAACAACAGAGCTTGTTGATGACTGTGAAACCGCCATTGGAGCAGTCAATGCTATGGTGAATCCAACAATTATTATCGTTGATGTAAATTTGATCCAGATTTGTTGCTTAAATATGAATGGTTGCAGATGATGAAACAAAAACACCATATTAACCTTGATCTTATTTGGTGAGATATTCCCACTTGAATTTGAAAACGAAGTTGAAGAGACAAAGACACAGATAAACGTAGAGGCAAAGAAGGAAGCCCACAAAGAGAAAATAGAGAAAAAGGAAGAGGTAGAGAAGGAAGCACAATAGGAGAAAGCTCCAATGTGGTTCTATATTTTTTTCTAAGTCTAACATTGATTTTCAGTGTGTAGGTATACAAAATGATTATGACAAAAAGTTAAAGTTTCTTGAAGCATGGATTGCAACACCATGTCTAAATGAGGTATCCATAGAAACTGCAGAAATGAATGTCGAAGACAACATGCATGATGAACACATGAATGAAATTTTCAGGTATTGGATTTTTGAAGAGATAAAATCTTATTCTCATCTTATGTTGCAGTGGATTGATAATGAAAAACACTATAGAAGATAATATGTGGCAGCACCCCACATACAAGCTGTTTTTTGAAGAACTCCATAACATGCTTAGATAGTGTTGAACAATGGATGAAGAACTACACCAACAAATGAAAAAACTAAAGTTTGAAGGATACAACAAGAAGAAAATGTTGAAACAATTTAGAAGCTCGAAGAAGAGATGAAGATAAGTAAATCAAGTTGAAGTAGATTTTTTTTTAAATTATAAGCTTGGCTAAGACAACATGTATGTCAATTGAATTTTGATGTGGTTGTAATTAAGAGCGGGTGTTAGAGAATCTAATTCCCACCACTTGTTAAGTGTCAAAATCGTCCATCAAAGTGTCCTACTTCAGTTTCAGTTAGTCCAATTGTACTGCTGTCCATAAGATAAGGGTATAAGATAAGGGTATTCTCTAAGACAAAGCGAATGATACTGGAGATCATCCCAACGTATCGTTAGCATGATGAACGCTGCGAAAGAGGCTAGTTGGTTCAGACAAATCTTTTTAGCCATTTGTTATTACAGATTTCGTCGGTCCCACGTCGAATATAAGGCAACATTTCACAGAAGGTCCAGTTTCATTTGAATTTTCTCGACAGCACTTGGTATCTACAGAAGAGATTTACATGAGATTTACATGCCTTCTAGCCTCTATCAGATAACAGAGGGGCCAAGGCCCTAATGAATCCTCTGCGCAGAAAGCGAAAGGGCCTTGACGTATTTACTACGACGAAAGGCTTTAGCAACGTCCCTGAAGTCTTCCAAACTTTTGTCGAAGTCCTATTTCGTGATCCTCACAAGATTTTACTCTCAGCCCAAACCCTAAACGTTGAACTACTTAGGGATTCCGAATGAGTGTAATATTTGTATATTTCAGATTCGTGTTTCTTATCTAATGCCTCGAAACACATAAATCTTTCGTTACGTCAAATTTTACATCCTGCCCTTTAACGGAGGAGAAGTAAAGAACAAAGATGTCTACACTGAATAGCTCGTGAAACCAAATGTTTCAAGGATAAGGAACAATAAATAATATGCATTTTTTTCTAACGGGTAATTAACTTTTATGATAGTTGAGGGTCAATACATCAATAAATTGCCATATTTTTACTCCGTGATGTTCATTCGTGTCTTCTTCGTTTAACACATTGTACCATTACAAGGGCAGAGATCATTAACTCCTGTGTCATTCTAGGTGTATCTGGAAATTTTTGCACACACAATTGAAAGATTCAATAAAAATTGTGGTCCCATTAACTTCTGCGTCATTCTAGCTGTATCTGGAAATTTTTGCACCTACAATTGAAAGTTTCAATAAAAATTGTGGTCCTTAAAGCAGGTTTGAGAACAACTACTCACTCCTTTATGTTGGTCATACTACCACTTAAACTGAATATACAGTTGGAGTGGCTTTGACCAGTCGCTCACTATAATGGGGACATTGGATATCACATGTCATTATCATGGTGCTATAACGTCTTGTGAAGCAAGGAATTTGAGAACCCTCCATTTGTCCACGTTTCATAATTTGCGTATTCAAATTAGAAGATCACGTCAATGGCTTGTGTGAGACATAAGAGAAGGGATATCCTCTCAAAATAAATATCAAGAATTATCTTTTAGGCTTTCCTCTTTGTTTTTTA
>APFE030369559.1:84602-103266 GCA_000404065.3 Pinus taeda
ATGCTTATGCAAGAAGTCTTGCTCGGTTTGCTGCAAGCCTTGGACCAGTTGCCTGGAAGATTGCAGCTCAGAAGATAAGGAGAGCTCTACCCCCAGGTGTCTCATTTGGCCCTGGATGGGTCGGTGATTATGAGGCTCCTCCTTGTGCTTTATTGTCACATGAAAGAATATCTGTGGTATCAATGTCCTCTTCCACTACCTCGCCAATTGTTCCATGTGAAACCAAGATTAAATCAAATAACGCTGAAGATAATCCCAGACTAAGAGATGAAGGGCTTCCAAAGAACTTAATTTCTGAAGGCGGGACTGTTACATCAGCTACAGCGGATCTGTCAGCAAGACAGTTGGTTTCAAATTCTGCAATATGTCAAGGGATAGATAATTGCCAATCTATTCGTAATCCTCAATCTGAAGTGATTGGGCATGGCACATTAAATTCTAGTGGTGATGGAAGAGCTAGTTTGCCTTCTCCGGAAGTAAAACAAGGCTCCATAAGGTCAGGTTTAACTGTTACCACATCCAGTGACCTAGCCCTTGCAGGTACAAAATTTGGTTCAGAAGTAACACAGTCCAGATTACTTGAAATGGTCTCAAGAAATAACACACTCATGCATGGGGCCTCATTAAAGCAGGCTGATGGTTCAAGGTCCATTGCCAGTCTTCAGGTAATGAAATCTGAAAATATGACAAATGACAGTGATGCGCGTGGTGTTGCCAGAAAAGCAAGTGATGCATCAAAACGCAGGTGTAGTTCTCCTGGTACAAATATTGCAGTCACCACAGTAAGCTCTTCTCTATGCAACTATCAAGCTGGATCGAGAGTTTTGCAGGGACATCAAGTCGCAAGTAGTCAAGAACATGCTAAGCAGGACTTAAATGGTTTAGCTAATTTACTGCATGGCAAGATGCTAGCATTACATCAAAGAGGTTCTAATCTGTCTGCAAATACCCCAGTGTTGGTGCATTCATCAGTTTCATCAGCAGGGCCATCTATAAAACGAGATGAGGCCACAGTGCAGGCATGGATACAATCACAAAATGCACGCCTGGCAGATGCAGATGCTACTTCTAGAGTCAGGTTACAGGATGCACCGAATCCTCATATGGAGCAGCTAAGAAATCGATCAATTTCAACGTATCTCATCAGGTGGAAGTACTTACCAGCAGAAGATTCCACATGGGACGACAAGAATTTTATACAGAAGCATCAAGAACTACTCAAGCGTTGAGGACAACACTTTTTGAAGGAGAGGGGCATGTTAGGCCCCTATACTACTAGTGTCACCCCTTATTGTTATTAGTACAAACCACTTATTATATTGATGTACCCATGTAGTGCCCATATTGTTACTATTGTTCCCCATAGAAGCCCACTATTATTATTATTGTGCCCTTACATTATTATTGTTATGTCGGCTCTGGTTATGTTATGACCCCTTAGACTCCTATATATAGAAAGGAGGTCTTTTCATTTGTATCATCGAAGAATTGTTCATTTATGTAATGTAAAGGAGGTTTCCCCCATGAAGAGGCTGAATTCTAAGGCGTTGATCTATCTTTTCTATCTTTTCTTGAGCTGGTTGCATAACACAAACTACTCTAAATAACCTCTGTGGTCCATTACTGTAGGAAGCGAGTGTAGAAATAATGTGTTATGTAATTTTTTTTAGTATGATTTATGTAGATATCCTTAGTATGACTCTAAGAACTAATATGGTTATTGTAAAATGAAATAATAAAACAATGATGGTATTATATATAAAACACAATTAAAATACTTGGAACATAGAGTGCTAAGTAAAAGAAAAGAACAAAATTCACATGTTGAAGTTATCGAACATTAGTACCAGGAAATAACAATATTCCATCTGAAATATTAAAAGATAGACATATCTTTAAAAGAGATTATCTAAGGAATGTTGTTAAAGTGGGTAACAAAACAACCGAGTTCAGATAGAAAGGGAAAGAGGAGTTGTAGAAAATGTTAACCATAAATAGGTGATGCATTATAATTTATTGTCAACAACATATCAATAAGAAATTGTCTGGTATATGGATATTCAAGATATCAATCACATACTTGGAAAAAATAAAAACCCCATGATAAGGTTTGTAAGGGCCACCATCCATAATAAAAATTAATGACATAAATATCATTAATAAGGTTCTTCCACTAATGGAAGTTGGAGGTAAAAACTCCATAAAACCTTTCAACATGACAAAACCTAACTGTTAAGAAATTTGGTTGTTGGGTTGTGATTATAGCAATCGAAGATGAAAATAAATAAGATAGATCTCATGAGAACCTAGTCTCTGAATAATATAACTCTAGCACAGAAGGACCTCCATGGTAACGGCATGCAATGGATCTCCCTCTTCTGTGAAGTAAAAGTTATCCTACTAAGAGCACTAATATAACCAAATAAGAAGTTTGTTAATAAATCGGTGTTGAAAACAAATTAAGGTTTAAATAAGATTTTAAGGGAATATTGATACCTGTTCAGATGATGTAACCTGAGAAAAGGAAGTACATCAATCTACATCTGGAATATGCATCATAAGGATAAATAAAACCAGACCAGGGTTAAAATAAGAATTATATTTAGAACATAATTCAACTCCACACCAAATCGAACTTGCTTGGAAATGGTTGGGTTGGTAAACCCTCTAGAATATTGGTGTTATGGAAGGATCTAGCCAAAGATCATTGGTCACAAATTGAAAATATGGAGCCACACAACGACGGTGAGAATCCTTGTAAAAGAAAGCTAAAATCATTAACTAAATTGGGAAAGGGAAGCTATAGGTAGGTTTTGTCCTTTAAAGAACAAAAAAAAAGGAAAATAAACCATAGCCCTATTACAATAATTGAATACCTAGGTAGAGCCTCTATGGTGGCAAGCCTCTAAGAGTCCTTTTGTATATATCAATGGTCAATAACTTGAGCTAAGAGAGGGTTTCACTGATGGGTATATCAGGTGAAACCCTCCCCTATTGCATATCTCATTACTAATTGGAAAAACTTGCAAATGGGTCAACTCGAGAGTGCAAGTGGTGGTTAGTTACCCAAGAAACCCTTCTAACTATGCGAGTCATCAATCAAATCACAACACTACAGCTCCGTAGATCAACAACAAGTCAGAAAATTACCATTCAATAACTGGAGTCACATCAAAAAATCACCAGGAAAACCCTAGAGGCTTCTAATGGGGAATCGTAGAAGGTAAGGTTTAAACATAATACATAAGCTATTGCAATCTGTACAGTGTTACATAAAAGGATAATTCTTTCTCTGTGAAGAGCTTGGGAACACCTAATCCTCACCCTTATAATAGTTGGACTAGTAAATGCCTCGAACAATATATATATATATATATATATAACACAAGCTCAAGTGCATATGCCTTGATTCATATCAATATTTTACAATAGTGATATAAAATAAGAAAAAGGGAATTGATATAGTTTTCATCATATTTGTAAATGAAATAATTTAGTGTTATGATTTCAGCCCTAACAAAAAATAAGACACTACCATGATCCATGTTGGTGTTCATCTAGAATAGATTCTTAATGTAAGACCGTATATGTGTAAATACATATATATTACATTGTTGTTGATATTTTTTTCAAGAAAAAATTGCTAAGGTTTATCTAGTAGGGATGTTACAGGTAGTATAAAATAACATGTTTAAAACATGCTGGCCCATATGAGGGGAATTTTAGAAGGTAACAAAATTATATTCAATGTTTCATAGAATGGAAGAAAATAGAGGTGCTAGTATGACACCATTTCCTATAGGACCATGTTCTTCACCCTTTCTAGGACCTAATTGAGGGATGTGGATGCAGTTAGGTGAAGAACCCTAACCCACATCTACAATGTTGTTTGAAACAATGCAAAAATTGAGAGAAGAGATGCCCAATTTGAGGGTTAATAATGAAATATTACCGAGAGATGAAGAGAGGATACTTAAAATTTTAATTGATAGGAAGAATCAAAGGACATCAATCCAAACTCCTCACAATTGAAATAAAGCAGAGTCATATAGACAAAAGGAGGATAGTGTTCCTGAGAAAAGTCTTATACATGAATATGAGGGTGGTAAAGAAATTAAGGAAGAAGAGTCGAAAAATATTTCTCAGAAAAGAGGTCAAAATCCAGCAAACATACAAAAGATAGAGTTTCAAGTGGAGTTTAAGAAAATCAATCCTCCAAAGTTTGATGTTGAGTTTGAGGAAGGAGTAGAAGTGTGGTTGGTAAACATGAACAATTATTTTCAAGTGTATGAATATGGTAGTAATATGAAGGCTCATATAAAAATTTATCAACTCCAAAGGAAGCTAACTTTATGGCAAGAAGAAATCAAGGCAATTCATGGAATTGATGAACAAGGAATAATGTGGGAGGACTTCCAAAAACATTTTAAGAATAAATATTTAATCGATTAATATTATGATGAAAAACCCAAGCAATTTCATGACCTCTGATTGGCTTAGTTGTCTATGGATGAATGCATTTCAAATTTACTTCCTTGTTGAGGTATATTCATTATATACAGGAGGAAAGGCCAAAATAAAATGTTTTATAACTATTCTTTCAATGTTCATAAAGGAACATTTGGAGTTTGATAAACCTAAGACTATGGATGAAGATATCCATAAGGTAGAAATCTGGTATCAACAACAGAAATATAAAGGGGAAAATAATAAATGTTGGTGAAGTAAGAAGGGGAAGAAATATCTTCCAAATAAAAAGGGTGTAAACAACATTATGCCGAAGAATTTTAGTAAAGGGAAGTAATGTAAAATTTCTAATAAAGGAAAACAAAAAACTTAATCCCACAGTCGATCTAATCAGTTAGTGTTATCAAACAAAATAGATTTTAGTAAGTCGCAAAAACTACAAATACAATGTTAGGGTTGTGGGGGACCACCTTACCTTAGAGAGTGACCCTATCATGGAAAGATAGAATAAGGAAAAAATGTTTAAAGTACATCTATTGTAGAAGAGGTGGAAATAAGTCTTCCAAGAATCAATGTTTCCATGTAGGACTGATACGTCGAGCACTAATCCACAATGATTGAGTTTGAGAGTAAAATCTCAAGCCATATTGACATGTCAATCTCAATAAATATCCATAGTGGAGTCATGTCAATTACAATTTAATAAAATTAAACTTCCATGATTAGTTGAATTGGCCACTAGAGCTATAACGGGGGTAACAACAAAAGTTGAAAATGTCTACTAGAACTAGCAAGACAACCAATAGAGGAAAATCTAAACATTTTACCCTTGGGTTCGTGTGACATTTTAAGTGGTATCGATTGGATGGAAAAACATTGGTTTATTGTAAATTGTAAAGGTAAAATGATTAGCTTATATTAAAGGGGGGGGTTTAGGCCTGAGATTCAACGAATAGTAACACTTGTAAGAATAAGAAAGATTACAGACTCATAATTGAAGAAAATTATTAGGAAAGGCTATCAAATTTATGGAATTCAAGTGGGATACTATAACTCTAAAGAAAAGATAGTAATTTTGGAAAATTTGTTAGTTCCTCAAAATTTTGAATATGAATTTCCTGAAGATATCCCTAGGTCGTCCTCCAAGTGACATAATGATTTTACAATTGAGCTAATCCCGACGGCCACCTCAGTGTCCAATGCGCCCTATCATATGAATATACCAGAATTAATGGAGCTAAAAATGTAATTACAGGAGCTATTGTACAAGAAGTACATTCGTCCTAGTGTGTCACCATGGGCAAATCCTATTTTTTTGTCAAAATGAACGATGGTACTTTAATGTTACGCTTTGACTATTGACCATTGAATAAATTAATGGTCCTGCTGTATTCTCTAAAACGTATTTACGTTCAACATACCCCCACATTCAAATCAGAGACGGAGACATTTGTAAAATGACATTCAGGACTCGCTATGGAAATTACGAATTTTTGGTTCCACCTTTTGGGCTTGCTAATGATCCTACTACATTTATGAGCATGGTGAACAATATATTTCACCCATATATAGACAAGTTCATGTTAATTTGATTGATCATATTTTGATTTACTCTAGAAATATAGAGGGTCATAAAAGACATCTGCAAATAATCTTGCAGACACTATAAGAACACAAATTATATGCTAAGAATAGAAAATGCGAGTTCCTTAAGATCAAACATAGTATTTGGTTTGAGTGATCACCCAAGAGGGGATAGTCGTAGACCCGAAGAAGCCAAAAACAATCATGGAGTGGCTTATTCATAAGAATGTTGCAGATATTAGGTCCTTTATTGGTCTAATAGGATACTATTGTCACTTTATAGCTGGGATTTTAAAGCTAGTACACCCGATGACCCCTTTACAAAAGAAGGGGAGAGCATTTAGACCAACATTGGAATGTCAAGATAACTTCGACTAGCTAAAGAACCTGCTAACTACAACCACTATCCTAAGAATTGTAGACCTTGATACATAATTTTTTGTTTGTAAAAATTCATGCCATGAAGGAGTAGGAGGACTGTTAATTCAAAAAGGTTGGGTGGTAGCCTACGAGTCTCAGAAATTGAAAGAACATGAGAAAAGGTACTGAACTTATGACTTAGAGCTCACAACAATGGTTCATGTTTTTAACGAATGACAAAACTACCTATTATAAAATAACTTTTTCTTAGTGAGTGATCATAGTAGCTTGAATAATTTATTTGAACAACCCACAATTAATACCCAACAAGCGTAATGCACCACCTTTTGGGCGAGTTTTACTTTGATATAAAACACTTAAAAGGTAATGAAAACTGATTGGCATATGCCTTAAGTAAAAGGATAATTTTTTTTTATAAAGTTTCCTTTAGTCAAGTGAAAATGATTTTTTATATTAGATTAAAAATGTAGTCTTACAAGACCCATAATATCAATTTTTACATAAAAAAAAAAATTAAAGAAGAAAAAAACACTAAAAAGAAACAATGATATGATAATAACCTTGATGGTTTGACGATCTATAGAAATCAGATTTATGTTCCTAATAAATAGTATATTAGACAATTGATTTTAGATGAATATCATATAAATACTTATGTTTGCCACCCTGGATACCATAATTTGATTGTCACCTTAAGGAAGGATTACTTTTGGCCAGGAATTATTTGGGAAGTAACAAAATATTTGACAAAATATCTAGAGTGCCAATAGGTGAAAGATGAGCATGAACATCCATCCAACTTACTTCACCCACTACCCATTCCTGAATGGAAATGTGAAACTATCACCCTAGAATTTATCACGATTTTACCCAAGTCCAAAATGAAACTAAATTAAATAATGTTCATGTTGGATAAGTTAATAAAATCATCACATTTTATTCCTATGTAATCAAGTTATAAAGAAATAAAAATTGTTGAGATATTTATCAAGGACATTTTTCGCTTGCATGGTATACCTAAAATATTTTTTGTAGTTGAGATGTAAAATTCAATTCTACTTTTTGGAAAGTGGTATTTATAGGATTAGGCAACCAAGTGCAGTTTCATACTACCTACCGTTTGTAGACAAGATGGAAAATAGATAGGCTAAATCAAGTATTAGAGGACATGCTAAAGATGTATGTCATGCAACAACCCACGAAGTGGGAAGAATATTTCTACCTAGTATAATTTTCGTATAATAATAGTTATGATACTTTTATAAGAATGATGCCATTCATAATTTTGTACGGATGAAGGTGCAAAATACCTCTTAAATGGAGTCAACCCAAGGATAGAAATATATTGGAACTCGATGTGCTAAAGGAAATTGAAGAAAATGTTAAAAGGCCCAGGGAAACTTGAAAGTTGCCTAAGACCAATAGAAAACATATGCAGGAAAAAGGTGGAATTACAAAGAATTTTAGGTCGAAGAACACATATATTTTAAGATCAAGCCAAAAGGAGCACGATAATATGGTGAACCTGTGCAAAGCTAGCTCACTAATATTGTGGCCATTTTGATGTCCTTTCTAGGATTAGAACCATCGCTTATCAACTAGCTTTACCTAGTCCTACATGTCCACAATGTATTTCAAGTTTCATTGCTAAAAGAATATGTACATGATCCTAAACATATTATTAATTGGCAAGGGATTCAGGTAAGGAATGAAGTTGTAATAATTATATATGTTTTTATTTTAAAATGATAAATTATAGAAACTAATGGATGACATAATGGTTGTGGATGTAAGTTGAGTCAGACGAAGTATTCATGGTCAAGACTTTGCACATATTATACTAAAGAGAAACTATGCTATAAAGGTGAGTAATCACCTAGGCTAAAGTGCAATGGAATCACTTCAACCCAAAGAGGCTACTTGGGAAGATGAATCTTTTATGTCTGTGGCATACCTCAATTTTTTCAAGGGTTAGGAAAATACCAAGGATGGTGTTTTTTAGTGTCGAAGATATAATACCCCCCAGTAGCTTGTAAACA
The DNA here is from genome assembly GCA_000404065.3 of Pinus taeda. Lineage (NCBI taxonomy): Eukaryota > Viridiplantae > Streptophyta > Pinopsida > Pinales > Pinaceae > Pinus > Pinus taeda. The sequence continues at coordinate 93,074 of APFE030369559.1, forward strand.
TTATATTTACTTTCACGTGAATTTACTTTGTCGAACTATGGGCCCATCCTAAGGGCTAGGTATGAATGTGTGATGTATATAATTATTTTTTCTATTTTTTCTTATTAATAAAAAATAAAAAATTCTATTTGGTCATCCATGTAAATTATGGTGGTTAAAATATGCAAAAGAAAATTTTCACATTGTATATAGTTAGAAGATAGTTAGGGAAGGCCCGAGAGGGGATATGGGCAAAGGTAGTTTCCTTCCCAAATTCCTCTCCCTAGAGATAGATGATCATAGTTTGGAAAACAAGGTGAGCGGGGAAAATCCTAAGGAAAACTTATGGATTGGACTCTGATTGGAGGATGTGTAAGCAATCTTATAAGTAGTTGAGCATAAAAGTTCTCATAAAAATACGTTGATTGAAAGGGGCAAGATGATGCTAGCAGAAATCATGTATTAGACCTAGTGTGGTCATTGTGAAAGAATTTGTTCTAGATGTGAAACTTAGATCGAGGGGAGTCCCGGTAGAGGAAACCACTACTCATTGGTTGGGTGAAGGATTGTTTTTCTGACTATATTTTTTTTTAAATAAGCCAAGTTGTTTAAGAGATAGGTGGTATAGTAGAACACTATTTCTCTTGATTGCTAGGTGCTATATTCAATCTTTTTTCTTGTTTTTTGTTATTTTACTAATAACTAAAGGGTGAAAAAGTGAAGTTGGATTACACTTTTGGCCCTTTCTTGAGAAAAAAAATATAATTTTTAGATTTTTTTTCCACTTTTGGCAAGCCAAAGGTATTTTTTTGTTTTGAATTTCAATTCACAATAAAAAGAAAGCTTATCAGAAATTTTATTAGCTTTCTATTTCTTATTTTTTAGAATATTTTTTTTGAGATTTGATATGTCAACTTAGAAATTGTTTGACTATATTTTCTTTAAAAATCAAGGGATTCATAAAATTCATTTTTTTGGCCAAAGTGTATTCTTTGTTATTCTTGCGTTTTTGAAATAAAATGTGTTCCAACAATCTAGAGAGACTCTACTTCGATATAGCTATATTTAATAAACAAAAAGATGCACTTCAAAATTACTAGATTTTTTTGAATTTGAAGCAATATGAGAAAACTACAAATTTTAAAGATGTTTAACATAGCAGCAAGCAACACCACCAGCAAGTAGCACCACCAGCGGTAGCAAAATGTAGCACACCTGCACATAATGAATTCAAGAGGAAGGTTTTTGACAACACAGAGGAAGAACAAAGTTGCAAGCTCAAAAAGATCCACTTGTGATGAAACTAACATTGGAGACTAAGGCTATGAGGTGACAACATGACATGAAGATGGCACAAAGGCAAAGAATTAATTAGAGAAGGAGTTGCATTGTATGAAGCAGCAACTCAAGGAAGAACAAGAGTTGCATAAGCGAGAGAATAAGTTGCAGTAGGAATAGGTACAATAGAGGGCGTAACATGCATAGATAGACGAAACTGCGCCTGTACAAGTTATAGATCCATCCTAGCAGCTGGCACTGAGTAGAAAATTTGAGTGGTGCTATTGATCGCATGCAAGGGAATTCAAGAGCATGCATGTCATTGTGTGCATGCATGTGATCCCATGCATTTGGCACACTCATCGAGGCAAGGACAAGAAGAAATTCCAACTGGAGTTGAACATGTATTTTAACAAGCTGATGCACATAACCACTAACACATAGATGGATATTAGCACAGGCACTATCCATCAACATGTTGCCAGTCAGTTCGCACCTAGGATGAATGTGCATATGATATCAGACGAGTTGGCCAAAGGAGCCATATAAGTGTACCTGGATGGAACGTAGGTAAGAGTTAGCTTCAGTAATATTTCACCATTGAGCACATAGACATCATCATGGATGACTAAGCTTGGCATCTTCTCACCACCTTCGACCATCACAAGGATGTCCAAGATTTGGTCTCACCAAAATAGTCCGAGTGTTAGTGATTTCTTGGATGGCTTACTCAAGCCATTTTGTCTCACATGGGCATATCTGCATTGTAATGTAATCTCTTGTCAAGTGGAAGTTCAAGTGTGGATAGTTGAATGGAACACTAATAGAGTAGATGCAGAGTCATGAGGGTAGATGAACAGTCTCAAAGGGGAATGTCAAGGGTCACCCCACCCTTTTCTATGAATAGTCCCGCATAACTCATTGTATAGGCTTTTGTTTAGGCAAGCTTCTGATTGGAGTGTCTTAGAGAAAACTTGGATAATATTGTAACGACCCTTGGCTTCTCCACTGCGTAGAGCTTGTATATCTCGTTGGAGGAGTAGGCGGTTGTGCCTATAGCGTTCCACTATCGGAACTAGTGGTTGGACATGGATGCATTGTGTGACTGGAACTCACACTTCTTAATATAACAAAGCCAGTGCATTTCATGCATATGTTGTATTTTATTTCAACTATCTTGAGTAACCTAAATGATATATTTATCTCTTTTCGTTATGCATGCATGTTTAGCCATTTCTCTAAATGTATCTATGAATCTTTCTAAAATGTGTTGTTGGTTTAACCATCACTTTGGATTACTAGCTAGCTTGCCTTCCATGTTGTGATGTATCTTTGCTCATGTGTTCCTTTCTTAACTCTGTGCTCTCACAAGTTTCCAAGGGGCACACTCACCTGACCCTTTATGTGTTAGAAACTCTCAAGAACCTTCCTTGACTTACTGCATATGTCACACCCTTACTACCAGCAGAGACATCTTACTTGCCTCTGTGCAAAACCATAGTCAAGACACTACCTACAACCCACTTTTGGGACTCCTACAAAAAACAATCTGAGGTCTAGTTGGGACTTTTTATCAGAATGTTCCCCTGACATGTTGGCGGGTCTAGCACCATCAACATTTTGGTGATAGAAGGAGGGCTAGATGACAAGCTGACTCCTCACATCTATTTTGAATCTCTACATATCTATCATGTCTAACTACAAAGTTTCTCTTCTGGAGTGTACGTCTTATGGAAATGACTTCATTATCTCAGAAAATATCTAGGATAACCTGTCTCATAAAACATATGATGGCGGAGGCCACGTAGCCTTGATTACACACGCGATAGGCATTACAAGCTCATGTGAAAGACATGGAATCTTTTAAGAATACATGACCTGCATGTTGTTCATCTACACGCTTAGAGGGCAGCCAATGCACTAGTGTGCCACACTACCTAAAAAATATATTCATTCTCTTGCTCATCTGGTCATAGAGATAGACCATGCTTTTAATCACTTTCACCATAAAGCACTCGATCAAGAAATTATGAAATTACAAAAACCACCCAATGAATCCGTTGAACAATTTGACACATGCTTTTGTAATCTTGCATACCGATTCCCCGAAGATGAAATTGATTGGGAATTTATTGATGGGAGAATTAAGTATCTTATTTACATATATGAAAATCCATAATTCTTGAAATCATTCTAATCTCACTTAGCACACTTCAGTGGTGAAGTATCTCAATCACAAGCAGGCATAGTTTCTATCACAAGTCACTCTCCACCTTCACCTCATGAAATAGCTATACCACCATAGGGTGATGTGGGAGATGATGCACATACATCTGTTGACCTTTCACATCCTCCCACGCCGCCTTCTCTTGATATCTGTATAGATCTAGCTTGCAAGCCTGTTGGCTCTCACATGGATTCATTCCCTCAACTTCTATCCCTGTGCTTTGTTGATCCTCTGGATTGTACTATCTTGTGTTCTTCCATTCTAGACTCCTCACCTATTGTGAATGAGGATCAAATTGTCGATGAAGTTGGTGTTATGAAGCCAACTTAAGTCAGCATTCATTATGAGTATGTGTGGGAATCTAAGGAAGAAGCCACGGGTGAAGGATGACTCCCTTCCATCTGCGCCTCACCTACTCTAACCTGACATCCCTTATGATTCTGCCACTATTGATTTCCCCTCTGAAAAATTATTTCCAAAGGTTTGTACTTCCAATCATTCATAGGATACATCAGATGTTAGTATGTCATTACCTTGCAAAGAGGACACATCTTCGTCCAAAAATATGTCCAATCTATCAACTATCATTTGTTAAAGCATAGAGGGTCAACATCCTTTCCTCTAATCTACCCCTCCACACAATTCATCAAATCATGAGGATATCGAAAAACATCATAAATTTTCTGATCTTGGTTGTTGTGATCTCTCTAGTTCTTGATTTGATCAGAATGTTGATTCAATCATTGTTAATCTATCTAACACACTGGTCTACGATGATCTATTTGTCGATGAAGTCAAAACTCCCCAACTGTTAAGGCACTTCAACCCGAGATGATGGTTATGTCAGGTCCTCGTTGTCCTGAGGTTGGTTTCACTTCCGATTAGGAAATTGTTGAAACAAACAGCTCCTCATCACTCTCTTCTTTGCATCCAAGATCAATCTAACACTCAGTCTTCACTTACTCCACTCAAACTACATGATCCCATCGCTCATGCATTGGAGGAATCTTACACAGCAAGCACACTTATACAACATAAATGGTCTACCTTTCTCACGTCATCTTGAATGTCGCAGTCAAGAGAATGCATAAACTAAACTTGTAGTCATGAATATACTACTTGTGCAGCAATATACCCCTAATCCCCAATCAAAACAACTATGTTGGCTTGGCTTAGAGTGTGTGTCAATTGACCAAGGGCTTGGCAGATGCTACATCCTACAATCAAGCAAGTCTAGAAACCAAGATGAACAAAGAACTGAACAATAATTCCAAAGGTGTTAGACTTTCTTTTTATGAACAAGGTCCATTCAGAGAGCTGGAGTTCTACTAGTGTGTCACCAAGTTTTGTAGCAGCTACAACCTCCCTCCAAAATTTCTCCTTAGCTTTGTTTTGGAGCCTCCCTACCAACCATCCTTAGCAACATGTCTTGCACTGTCAAGTAAACAAGCTTTAGTGGTTTTCTAGTAGATTTCCATCCTGTGCATGATAGCTTGTTGCATCCCCCTCACAAGCTATTTCTCTGGACTTGGTCTAGCTGTAGGCTAAGAAAATCCCTTAAGAAATTGTGTAATCTAAAGGGGGACCAACTTTCCTTCAATAAATTGCACAATACTAACTGGTAGCCTGCTCGGCTCCAGAACTGTGCAATTCTTCCTATCAAACTTCACTAGAAGAACTATGAAATTTGTCCTATTAGGACTACTCAGCCTAGATACTGCACAATTCTGGGCTGCAATTAGCTTCCCAGCCCAGAAATTGTGCAATCCCTCTGGGCAGCCAACCTAGTTCCCTCCCAAAAATGCACAAATTTTCCCATTAGTTAAGCAAATTCTTTCATGTGTCATTGGGTTGACCGGTTACACTCAGGATCGAGCAAAACGGATTTGCATGCATGGATTTCTTCTCCCAAGGAAGCATGCAAAGGCATCCCTTGATTTAGGGATCTATTTTTAGGAACTAGAGGTTACATGAAAGGATCATTTCAAAAAATTCCCACCACGTATCACTTTTTCTAAATTTGTGGCATGCGCATCACATCCTCAATTTTATTGAAACTCATCATCTGGATGCTGTAGAGCTTATTCCTTGAATCGACATTACTGCATTGACATCCCACATTGCATCTAGGAGTCGTAGACACATTTAGCTCAGATGTTTTGGGGTAATCCTGCTTTTCATGTCTTGCATTTTTTTTGTCATTTTTTGTGTTTTGCTTCATGTGAGTTCTATCTTCTTGATTTTAATGAGAACTTTCTATCATTTGGATGTATGTTAGATTGTATAAGCATAGTTTCAATTTTCATTTTCATCTCACTATTGTCGCATGCATGAAACTGTTTTGCACAGACAGTCATTGTTTCGCTAAGTTGATTCAAACACATGCATGCTTTCCCGTTTTCTGAATCTTGCACTTTCTATTTGTATGAATGATTATTCACTCTTGTTTTCACTCACCTCACCATACGTCCAAACTTCTCATGCATTCAGTCTCCCGTCGGCTAGTCTACGCTTCCTTAGCCTAGACTGTGCCCTCCCCAGATAGCACTGTGCATTTCTAGCAGCAAAGGTTCTACCTTCCCTCCAGAAATTGTGCAAGTCTGATCCAACACTCACCTCCAGACTTTCTTTGTGCAATTATTAGAGGCAGTGTCCTGCTGGCCCTAGAAACTACGTAATGCATTGTGATGGTTGCATGCCAATGCTGACTGAAATTGTGCATTCAATAGTTTCAGTCCTTAGCAGGCCAAACTGGAATGTGCATTGCACAATTCAAGTAACTAGTTAGCCTCGTAACAACTTGGGTTGTTCCTTGAACAATTTTGGCAATCAGTCTCCCGACCTCCTAGCAAAAATTGTGCGACCTTCATGATCAGGCACACAGGTGTGTTACAAGTCAGTTATCAAGTTCATTTTGGTGTTTGATTGAAAGATTGGTTTCCATGAGTATTGCTATGTCTCTAGACATCATAGGTGTTTGTATGTCTCTTAGCAACACAAGTGCAATGGCCTTCAGGAGAGCAGAGTCAAAGGACACCATTTAAAGCTCAATGGGGTTTGCAGCCAAGCAAGTATTTATGAGATCACCTACCTATGAAGACATCAAGTTGTTCACAGATGAGGACATCAAGATAATATGGTAGCAACATTACAACAAGCATCACCATCAGTAGTAGCAAGAGGCAGCACACCTAGACACAATGAATGCAAGAGGAAGGTTGTTGGTAGCATAGAGGTAGAACCAATTTGCAAGATTAAACATATCCACTTGTGATGAAACCAAATTTGGAGATTGAGGCTATGAGGTGATGCCACAACACAATGATTGTGTGAAGGAAAAGAGAGAAACAAAGAAGGAGTTGCATTTGTTGAATCGACAACTCAAGGAAGAACATGAGTTGCATAGACGAGAGAAAGAGTTGTAGTAGGAACAGGTATAGCGGGGGCGCAACATGTATAGATGGATGAAACTATGCTCGTACAAGTTATAGATCCATCTTAGGTGCTGGCATGGGGTAGACAGGGTGAGTCGTGTTGTTGATCGCATGAAAGGGAATTCAATAGCATGCATGTCATTGTGTGCACGCATGTGATCCCAGCCATTTGGAAAACTCACTAAGGAGAAGACAAGAAACAAGTCCAACTGGAGCGGAACATGTATTTTGACAAGTTTATGTGCACGACCACTAGCACCTACTTGGAGATCAACGCAGACACCATGCATCAACATGTTTCTGGTCTAGTCCAACCTAGGATGACAATCTACATGCTATAACACAAGTTGGACAGAGGGGGCATATTAGTGTACTTGGATGCAATGGGGACAAGATTCCACTTCAACAATATGTCACCATTGAGCGCACAAATGACCAAGCTTGGCATCAGCTCACCACCTTCAACCATCACAAGGATGTCAAAGATTTGGTCTCATCACAACAGCTTGAGTGTCAGTGATGTCCTCCATGGCTTGTTCAAGCCATTTTGTCTCACATCGGCACATGTGCATTGTAATATAATGTCTTGTGAAGTGGAAGTTCAAGTGTGGATAGTTGAATATAAAATTCATAGAGTAGTTGAGGAGTCATGAGGATAGATGAACGATCTCAAACAGGAATGTTAAGGGTCACTCCACCCTTTGTAATAAATAGTCCCTCATAACTCATTGTATAAGCTTTTGGTTAGCCAAGCTTCTAATAGGAGTGTCTTAGAGGAAGCGTTGATAGTATTCTAATGATCCTTGGGTTCTCCACTATGCAAAGCTTGTATATCTCATTGGAGGAGTAGGTGGTTGTGACTATAACATTCCACTGTCGGAACTAGTGGTTGGACATGGATGTATTGTATGACTGGAACTCACACTTCTTAATATAAAAAAGTTAGGACATTTCATGAATATGTTGTATTGTATTTCATCTATCTTGAGTATTGTAAATGGTATATGTATCTATTTTCTTACGCATGCATGTGTAGATATTTTTGTATATGTATGTATGAATCTTTATAAAATGTACTATTGGTTTAACCATCATTTTGGATTTCTAGCTAACTTACCTTCCATGTTGTGATGCATATTTGCTCATGAGTGTTGGGTGTGGAGCCTGATTATCTTCTCTATTCAAAGGTTTTAGCAGGATGTATACCTCAGGGAGACTATACACCCCTCCACGTGGGGGGAATGTATAGATGTAAACTTTCCTTGTAAAAGTCTAGTAATTTCTAGTCAATCTGGGCCACTCATTAAGTGGATGATCTAACAGTAGAAGATATGATTAATTTAGGGTTTTTTTCCCTAGAAGGAAACCCCTCACTATATATGGGGGAATTGTATTGTGTCTATATCATATCTGGATTCTGAGTGAGGAAGAGAGAGGAGATTGAGAGTGAAGAGGGTGTTATAGTGGATCTACTGTAGGTTGTATCTTTTCAATTTGCTGGATAATATAATAAAAGGAGGACTAGTTATTTCTTTGTGGATGTAGCCCAATCTGGGTGAACCACATATATCTGTGTCTCTCTTGTTTTATGCATTTTCTGTGTTTATATTTCTGCAATATTTTATGTGTTCCATTGCTCCTTAATATATAATTTTCTAACAGTGTGTTCCCTTCTTAACTCGATGCTCTCACAGGTTTCCAAGGGGCACACTCACCTCACCTTCCATTTGTTAGAACCTCTCATGCACCCTCCATGACTTACTGCATATGTCACAACCTTCCTACCAACATAGACATCTTACCTTCCTCTGTGTGAAACTGCAGTCAAGGCATTACCATACGACCCACTGTTGGGACTCCTACACCAAACGTCTGAGGTCTAATTTGGACTTCTTATCGGGGAGATCCCCTGATATGTGGGTGGGTCTAGCACCATCAACACATGTATTAATCACCATAATGCACATGAGAGGGAATTCAACTAATCGATTATGTGTTATTTATCCACGGATCAATTTGTTGTGTTGTGTGTCCCAGTATCAAACGATAAAGTTGAAAAGAAAGTGGCCAGGATGATTGAGACATTGGTGTAAGCAGTGGCTGAATTGTTTTTTTGTTCGAACACAGGATTCTGAGATTGTTTTTTGCTATGATTTGGCCTGCAAAGAAATGGTCATTAATTTGGCCACATATTTGTACTGATCGTTTGTGTGTGTAGTATGATGGTGGTTGCAAACTAAGGTTGGCACTATCATAGCATGATATCTCCATTGTTCTTCTCCATTGAGTGTAATTCTATTTTGATTTGATATACAAAACAATGAGTAAGCCAATTAGTGCTTATATCGAGAGTTGTGAGGAGTTGACTCTAATATATCACAAGTGTAATAACATTTGTCTTGGAGGGATCACTTGGTTTTAGCATTAAAGGAAACCTTAATCAATTCATGAATTTTAAAAGTATTTTGGCTTGGTATACAAGATCAAGACTCATATGGTATGGCTATGTTGTTAAAACAATCACTTTGTTTTGATGTGACTAGTGATAGACCGTGATTTGAATGGAGAAGTTGTGCCAAAAAGGGGGTTATTTTTGTTTATTTACAACGAATGTGTCCCTTGAATCTGAGTAAGATGGTGAGGAAGTGATGTATTTCATAAAAGCCATTGTTTTTTTCATTCCCATTATTTTCATTATTTTGTGCACATTAATGTGTGGGAAACATAAAAACATGAATAACCTGATTAACATATATGCCACAATTTGTAGTAATGCCTAATTGCAATTTCCTTGATTACAAGAATACTATTGTCAGATTAATCTACATAATTATTATTAAGTCCTCATTATGAAAACACAAATATTAAATGATGTGTGGTGTAACAGCACAAGTAAAACTAAAGCTAATGCAAAAAGGAAAAAAACAATCCACAAGATTTGGGGACGACTCTCCTCCCAACTGTAGGCTCAATTGTGCAGGATTCTCCAACAACTGGCCACCCTCGAGCCCTCAATCAACGACTACTGCCAGTATTCCTAAGTCTCAGCATTCTCCCAAGAGAATGAAGATGGAACCTCAGAATGATCGACCCCTTCCATCCTCCTCATCATTCCTTAAATAGAAAAAACATTGGATGGGAAACCACATGCACACCCTCCATGTGTCTGCATGCCACATGCCCACCCTCCAAGTGTCGGCATGCTAAATTTTTTGATAATTTCTTTATTTTATTATGGTTATTATATTTTTTTATTATTTTTATTATTATTTGTT
>APFE030369559.1:104433-139171 GCA_000404065.3 Pinus taeda
CAAGCAACTGCTATTGGTAAAGGGCAGTAATCGAACAAATAATTAGTGAATAATATGATCAACATTCGCAGAATGTTATTTCTGTGTTTTTAGATCAGACTGAACCCAAGATGCAGGTGAAAATGATCACTAAAGGTAAGTGTTATTTAAACTGTGTTTGTAAAGTGAACCAGTGGTGAGTAGTTACACCAGCATGCCAGTATACCATATCAAGATTATAGGATTACATACTTTTCCAATGAATTAGTGAATCATAAAAGTATATCTTAATTATGTCATACCATATAATAAGATATTAACGTGAATAAAAGAACCAAAGAATCTGCATAAGAAAGCAATGAGGGACTAATGAATGCACCAGACTTTAAGTATGCTAACATTATTCTGCTGTCAAGAATCCGATTGTTGTAGCTTATTGCTAAGAATATATTTGCCCTTAGATACCAAATTGGATAGCTAATTAAAGAAAACTGCAATGATGTGAGTCACTAGAAGATCCAATCCATCCACTAATTCACCTTTCAAATGATCATTGAATGCAAGATAAGGAGTACTAATTATCTAGATTCTATCAATCACGGAGATGTGGTTCAATATCCACCAAAAGTCGAAGAAGTGCTTCGAGTCTCGTGACTAAAGAATCTTTTTCCTATTACAATATTACCATCAATCCTATGGAAAGTAACACAAAAAAGGACCTTTTCCTTTTAATCACATTCAGTTACTATTTTCATGACATGTGTTTAAAAAGAAAGAAATACGGTTAAATTTTGTTATGACAGTATAAAAGTTGTATTTAGTTCAATAAATTTGGTATATGGTGAAGTAATATTAATATGACATAAAATTTATGAATCAAGCATAAAAATATTCCACACCATAAAGAAGAGACACTGCCACCCGACCCAAAACCGGATCAGATGATGGGGAAGGTTATTCCTCCCCAACACAAAAAGAATAATCATTTTATTAATTATATGGTCTGCCTGCAAGCGCACCTGCGAAGGCAACACCATTTCAAATCCTTAATTTACAATACAATTAGGCATAAAATTACCTGCCTAAGATAGAAAATTGTAAGTTTTTTCGAGAAATCTGTCCATACTTATCAACCGCATATTGTGGTTTGAAACATTCAGGCACCTGCAATCTGGCAATATACACTTACAAATTTACAGACTTGCTATATGGCTTCATATATAGCTTCGTATGATCAGTCGTACCTCCAGAAAAAGCAAAGCAGTACTAGATCCGCAGAATTAACAGACAATGAAATGAGTGTACCGCACTGATGTAAATGGATTATCAAACGCTGAGCGCAATAGCGGAATAAAATATAGATGTGGAGGTATAACTAACTGTAAAAAGATTCATCTATCTGCAGAAAGATTCACCCATTGATTAATTGAATCCATGGAAAGCTACGTGCGATTCCTCATTCGAATTATGTGGGAATTGAATGGTTAAATTGTTTGCAGATAGATGTGTTATCAACAGGATTTGTTCAGGATGAGATGTTGGTTCATGAATACAACGTAATTTATGAACCACCAATTTAAAACTTGAGTAGCCAAAAAAGCATGGATATGCTACGTTGAAGCTCTTCTCAGCCCAAATTTCTTTTTCCACCGCCTCATTGGGCTTTGCTCGAGCCATAAATCCAAATGATATACCGTTAAGACCTCTTTGTCTGACATCAAGAAGCATCTTTATCCCAGTAACAACCAACTTCTTCAAAACCCACGATAAGAGAATCCATCAACACATTTGAACAGTGGAATTCCATCAGAAGAAAACTAAGCCATAGAATATATTCAAGAGACGATCTCAATTATAAGATTAGGAGGATAACCACAAGATAAAATTGCCATGAGATGAATGCTCTCCACAATAATGCACTAACTTAGATTTCAGAAAATAGATATCCACTTAATACATGAACCATAAGTCAAATGATAACTCGAGCGCTTATCCTTTCAAACAATTAGCCAATGATTTTTTTATGCAATGTAACAAGATTACTCAATGCCCTTAACTTTTCAAGTCATTCCAAACAAGACAAATGCTTTGCCAAGGTGCTCAATATAACAATGATAATAGAAAATGAAACCAATGTTTTTTATTCAAGTAAGAAAATCGTAATGATCATTCAACTTAGGAGATGTCTAACATAATCAAGAAGACCTTCAAATCTCCTTAAGTGCCAATATAAAGTTATCTTTCAATAATGTTAGAATTATACCAAACTTGTCCAACAATATATCTCTTATCTAATGCAAACAGTGATTGCTCAGCAAGCATATAAATGCTCTTATACAGCTAGGAACCTTCAAGATATACCAATGAAAAGATGCCAAAAAGAGATATATTCGTTTAAATCAACAAGTCCCTCAGTTACTTAACACTTTTAATGCCAATAAAACAAAAGGCTTTCAGCCTTAGTGCAAAATTAGGAACACCTAGATGGCCAATTTCTGAAGAGATCTTTCAAGCTGAACTATAAATTGTAAGCAATTTGATAAGTCCTTGGTGACAAGCTACTAAAACAAGAATTCTGATATGCTTTATGTCAATACCCACTTGTATATTTTAAAGAGAAGAAATAGTGTTGTTAACGAACTTGCCAAGATTATGTCAAAGTGATAATCATATGGTTAGATTAGCAACACCTTTAAGATTTTCAAATGCCAATATGAGGCTATCTTTTAATGCGACAAGAGAGTAATACCAAGGCTATCCAATGAAATGCTCAACAAAATACCTCCTATCCAATGCCTATAACCTTATGAGTAAATGAGAGCACTTTAAAGCAATGTATTCAGAATTTCAAATGACACAAATGAGTATCTTCAGGACAACAAAGAATTACTTATGCTTCTACTTATTACTTATGCTTCAGTAGAAGAGCAGTAAATAATTTTAGGACAGCAGTCAGCAATTTCTTATGTTAAATAGTCAAAATATTTCAGATTTGCTTATTTCTTTCTTGTGGGCAAATCAAGATTATTCTATGTGGGAAGTGATGGGACCAAAAATTTGACTAATATAAGAGTAGACAAAATCTTCAAAGGAAGCCCCTGGTATAGGGAACAATATCTTGACTCGAAACTAGATCAAGAACAGAATCATATCAATCAAAAACTAATAACCCGTAGACATTGATTTGAATATCATTCAACCCAACCAGAAATCAAGCTGTGTGCATTTATCGTACAACAATTAGCCATCTTGGATCATTCAATATAACAGGATTGTTAACTACCAAACAACTGGATTTAATCCAACAGAACAAACACCTCGCCCACTGACACCGTTAGAACTAGACTTTAATTTTGACTTGTAGAATTCAAGCATGAAGAATTTTTTTCAAGATACTGAGCATTTACTTAGTGAGTATGTGAGATCTGCAAATCTGACAAAGCAAAACCAGAGTAGCATATGAAAGCATTAGCCTTTGTATGCAATTCCCTTCTACTGTCACTTTTATCATTGATCCAGGTAATTAAGAGGAGCACTTATTAAAAGCTCCATCAACCATTCCACACACTCATCTATACAGTAGAATAAGGTCATATTTCCAATTTAAAACTTTACGAAGCTTTGTCCAAAGGCAGCACCCCAAGAGGTAAACTTTAACATAGAGCCCTTGATCAAAAACCCAGAGCCATAAGCATAGTTCTTGCACATATTTATCATCTCAATAACTAAAAAGACTATATATGTTGCAATGAATGAAAATCCAAACCTCTCAGAGGTTTAGTTGGTCCAGAACAGAACAAAGCGTCAATTATTAGATTTAAATAAATTCACTCAAATTTGGGAATACAAAAAATTTCATAATATGAGCACTGACAATGAAGCTCAATAACACAAGAAACAGCAGCTGATAACCAAAACGCTGGAAAAAAAATTCTGAAGGTTAAGATTAACAGCAATGTGGCATCCACATTATATTATAATAGCCACAACAGTAGAAGCTATCATCTTCATTACTGTATAAATCATGTATCCATTTATGGCCATCTTTGAGAGGAAGATACGATATTATGATTTCATTATGTCCAGTGAATGGCCAAAATTCATCAAGGAGAACAAAAATCAATACTAGTAATGCTTTACTCAGTGTCGAAGGTTCATCTGATTGCAACCAGACCTACCATCTTACTGACAACTGCACATGCTTAACAGTATGCTGTACTTTTACTATCTAAAAATAAATAGTGCTTCTTGTAAATTGTCTCCAAAAATGGTGAAATCAAAATTACCGAGTTTTACCATGTAACAATTTCGAGCATATCACAATGTCATTTTGAATTGATAATAAAATCTAAAAGGAACAAATACAGTGCTTAAATCTCCCATGACTGCATTCCTCAATTTTTCCCAACTACCACCAACTTACACCACTAATGATTACGAACAAAAAAAAAAGAGTAGAAACCATAAATTTTAAATCAGCAAGATTACTTTTCAAGCAGCTATTTGTCTCGAACCCTTTGCAGTCTATAGAGAGTAAAGAACTTGATCTCCACTTTCACCGTGCGTTCTCTTGCACCAAAAACTCTTAAGATTAAATATATGAAATGATACATTGAAGAACTGAAACAGTCTGATAACCTCAAAAACTTTATTCATATCTTTTCAACTGAACTGACCCAATTGAAAATTCCAACGCAATATTATGATTGTTATGTTTGTTCCTTAGTGTTTTAGGAAAAATTATTATGTATTCCTTCTATGAATTAATATTTGCAACAAATGCCTCAGAACTGAAATGATAAACAGTCTACAGTGAAAGTCACAGTGAGGGAAATTGGGCCTTAAAGGGCTGCAGTTATTCTTCAAAGGTTAATATACCAAGGTGGGCAACCTCTGTATACCTCAAATAAGTCCTCAAACCTTCCCAAAAGGGCACAATATACTTGGCAACCACAAGGAACTAGTACTGAAATGCAATGCAAAGGTGCCACAGTGGACTGCAATCTCAAGGTTAGTCACAAAAAATTTGCTAGGAACAAGAACCCGTGGACAAGGATCAAAAACAACAAGATGAACCCACTGTAACTACTGCCAAGCATACATTTAGTTTACTTATCACTCATCAGAGGATTAGTCAAGAGTAATTTCTGAAAGCAAATTTTATGCCAAGAGTAAAACACTAATTATATCAGAAGGCGGCAATTCTATAACAGACCTCTGTAAAACCAAATCAGCCCACTAGCTTTCAAGCTAGTCATCAAACAGTGAAAGCCCAAAACACTTCTAATAGTCCTTCTGATTATTATGTCATTTCTTATTGTACCCTAGGGCTTCATTTTATTAGTTTCTCAATGTGATTAGGATGTGTGTATGATGCTTCAAAAATTTGAAAGGATATGATAGCCTGCAGTAAGTTAAAGTGGGAGAGGCACAAAACCACAAAGCCCTGCAGCCCTTATTTCAAAGGCTGTTGTACTACTCTAAGTGACCAGGTAGTAGTGTTTCAGCTATGCAACCCTTCCAAAGAGGAAAGTAATCTCCTGCAACCACAGAACTTAAGCCCTGGCCAATTTTAATGCGCTCATCCTCTGAAGGTGATGCTTCAGATTCTGAGCAAATTCTTTAAAAAGGAACAGGGCAAGGATCAAGTAACAAGGTTCAGCCCACAAATCAATAACTCCTACAAAAATGCAATGTTATCCTGCAATGACAAAGCATTAGTTCTGCAATTAAACACAAATGAGTAACAATGGACAGTAGCCTTAAAACAGCCCTGCAGAACCCAATTAAAAAAAAATCATATAAACCCAAACGAAATCTTAAAAGCCAGCGATCAATTTCACAGAGGAATTAAACCGAAAAATGAAAACCAATGCATCAATCCAATAATTAAAGGACAAAATTACCCTCCATGCCCAAATCCGCAACAATATGTTGCGAATTTCAATTGGTAGGAGGAACCTAGATATCTTGGCATTGCAGAAATATTGCCATAATATTCCATTAATTCATAGAAATTGAAGACAGAATTGGAGATTCATTTGCCGCATTGCATCTACCGTGATGGAAAACAATCGTATGATCAAAACCAAATCAGCAGTTAGTTCCCGATATGAGTCAAACTCATATAATGTATCAAAAGAGACCCAATAAAAAAAAATATATAAATGCTTTAGATAGTTCATATTTGAAAACTTTTGCTGAAACCGAGTTTAATATGCGACCAAAAGACAACAGTATTAAAATTATCTACTGCAGTGTAATATAAATGTTAAATGTCATAAAAAAATGAAAATCTAGAATCGGTAAAATATCATAGGAATAGCCTTTAGTGTAGAATCATTTTTAGGGAAACCCCCCATTTAGGTGACCCTTCGTCATCTGAGAAGAGCAACGGAATTGGAGCCTGGGTGACTTTGGTTCCCCTTCCATGATTGCAGGTCTTTTTGTTTTTAAAACAACATTGATGCTTTTGTATTCTTTGTCAAATCGATTCCTCGGCTAGCGAGGCCAATACAATCATTCCTGCTTTGTATTTCGGCACGTAGTACGAAACTCATTTGCCAAAATTGTGAAACACACAAGAGGAAATGTCGGTGTTCAATTAATTTTCTCTCTTTGTTATGACTCTCTGGAATAACAACGCGGCAATGGATTTTTCTGACAAGGAGAACCACTTCTAAATCTTCTTCCTGCGCACAAAATTGGAATCAACGACAAGGTTTGGAAAAGGTTACGTAGCCACATTTGGTTAATTTCAATCATGTAGGATTTTAATTGACAAATTATCAAAGTTGACCATTAAAGCGAGGCTGGCAATGTAAAAGAGGGAACAATCGTCCTTTCTTTCTTTTTTTTATTGCATCTATGGCTATGACTGGGTTACATCAATAGAACGTATTGCAGCATAGATATCTATAATATAATTAAAGAAATTGACAAAATATCCACATAAGTCAGAAATGCATTGTTTGAATGACTTTGCCCAATTTTGTTGCTAATGTATTTTAAGTTAGTTATTAAACCAACAATCGAACTAGTTTATTACTAATTATTACTTGCTAATGCAGTGTAACTCACGACTGTTATTCAAGAAAAAAGAAAAGATACCTGTAATTAGGGTTTAAATAGGGTAGTTCAAATCATAATAAATAAAATCTTCAAAAACTGCAGTAATCGTTAAAATTGGCCTGAAATGCCGGATACATTGACAAATGGGACAAGACTTCGTGAAATTTGACCATTCCAAAAGGCATGCAATGCTACACCATACCAAAAATGAGCATAAGTTGCTATGCTGCTAGATTCAAAAATAAGGATTCTCCCGGTCATAAATTACAAAATCAATTGGAAAACATAACCCACAATTATAGACTAAACAAAACCCTTAATAGGGAATTGAAAGAATACACAAACCAGGGACTCCTCCCAGATCAAGCTGCGAAAAATCTTTAAAATTACTGCATCAGACACTTAAAACCCCAAGAAATAAAATAAAATAACCTAGAAAAATCGCTAACCGTGAAATATAAAGACCCATAAACTCATCTGGAAAGCCTCAAAAACCCCGAGAGAATTTGGGTCAGATCTGTGTAGTTCAATGCACATCGGAAGCAAGAGATGAACAGAATACAGTACAGTGAACGCCAATGTAACAAATGTGAAAATATTAAAAGAAATACAAGCAGAAATAGATTCAACGATTTCAGGGCACGGTACAAAATAAACATATCAAGGGTATTAAAACAATGGTTCTCTAAAAGCAGCCAGGGAGCAGAATTCACCCATGTACTGGAGGCCTTTGGGCGCCGGATAGACGAGATCTGATAGGTTTCATAAATTGAACTTTCAATGGAAAACAGGTCATTGGACTCCATTGAAATATTGCTTTGCCGCTACAGTACATTCACTTGTTAACAAAGATACTAAACCATTAAAACCATTAAACCTGCAAAATACAGGCCCAAACCGATAATATGGTGACTAGGTGTTAGCAGTTAAACAAACTTAATTGCACTAAAGGATTGATCCAGACGTAACATGCCCCTGCTCATCCTCTTGTCCTAGTTTCACATGACTGGCTCATATACTAACGAAAAAAGCTGATTGAACATATAACTGCAACTAAAGACTGCTTTACCAGCTAATCCCATGGATGATGTTTTCGATTCTTCCACCTTCCACTGTCCTACACAATTTATGCCTAGGGCTACAGATTGTGGAGTACAAATAATAGAATTTAGCCAAAAAAAAAAAAAATAATAAAGACACAATTTATAACTACGGCTGCAGATTGTGGAGTACAACCACAAAAAATAACCTAAATATAAATAGACAAACTTATACCCAGGGCTACAGATCATGGAGTAAAGGCATAGCCACAAAAATACCACCGAAATAGATGAGCTAATACTCTGTTGTCAGGGACTAAAGATTGTGCTTCTTGACAAAGGAATTGCACGTAGTAAATAAGCATATACCATACACAGCCCACTATCGAAGAAAATATAATTAACCTTATAATTTACAGAGTGAAACATCCGTTGAGAAACATGTTACCAGAGGGACAATAAGTGATACAACATCCCCTTTTACTAGCAAGGCAATGTCCAGTTAAGTGCATTTAATAATAGAAAATTTTAATACATGAACAAATTAATACATCTTTAATGAAAGTAATAAATATCAAGAATTAATCAAAAAAATTTAACATAAAAATGCCCATAGGCCCTAGGTGTCCCGCTCTGATACCATATGTAATAACACAAGTAAAACTAAAGCTAATGTAAAAAGGATAAAAACAATCCACAAGATTTGGGGACAACTCTCCTCCCAACCGTAGGCTCAATTGTGCAGGATTCTGCAACAACTAGCCACCCCCGAGCCCTCAATCAACGACTACTGCTAGTATTCCTAAGTCTCAGCATTCTCCCAAGAGAATGAAGATGGAACCTCATAATGATCGACCCCTTCCATCCTCCTCATAATTCCTTAAATAGAAAAAAAATTGGATGGGAAACCACATGCACACCCTCCATGTGTCTGCATGCCACATGCCCACCCTCCAAGTGTCGGCATGCTAAATTTTTTGATAATTTCCTTCTTTTATTATGGTTATTATTATTTTTTTTTTATTGTTATTTGTTATTGGTATCTTTTTTTTTTTAACTTATCATTTTTATTATTATTTTTATTTGTTTTTACTTCATTTATTTATTCTTATTTATTTTTTATTATTTTTATTAGTTATTAAGTGGTTATTTTTTCATTTTTATTATTATTATTTTTTTATTATTATTAATTATTATTTTGTTATTTTTATTAGTCTATTATTTATTATTTATTATTTAAGGGAGGGATGTTACATGTGCGGACTTTGTTTACAAATTGGGGTTAAACGAAGAATTTATGAAACATGTATAAACAAACTACACATATGTGTGTGTATAATTTTATATGAGTTATATTTTCTTTATGCATAAAGCATCCCATAAGAATATGAATACTTTCTCCTCAGAATTTTGTGGTTAAATTATGTTGTGAAGGTTGTAAGTTCATCCTTCCTCATTTGCATATAAAGAATTTTTGGATGAATGAGGATAATGCCCAAAATTCATGATGTGATTACATGGATGTGCTACATATATGTATGCATTGCATGTATGGCTCACTTTTGTGGTTACAATCAGCTCCAATCATGTGCTTACATGCATGGATAGCTTAAAATTCTTACTAATTACCATGATTTAAATATTGGTTTAATTTAAATGGTTATAGTCAACCTTGAGGAATAAACAAGGTTGGATTAAATCCTTGGATAACTATAGTAGCATTGTGGGGATAAGAAACTATGAAGGGTTATATGGGAATAAATAATTATGCAATATAACATAGAACCTTGTAGTATTGTAGTAGAGAGTAATGCAATGAAATGACAACAATTAACACATTAATTATTTGAATAAGTAGAAATGGTAAACCGTAAATGGGTTACTATTTTACTTTTCTATTTACTGAGTGTTATAAATCACATGCAATGAAGTGGGATGTTATGCCCACATTTTTTATGAGATATTCAATTAGATAACATGTAGTACATATGTAAAGAACAATACATTTCATTGAAATTCAGGTAATAGAAGGTTCAAATACTAAATGCCTCGACATGAGAGTAGTAAGCATATAAACCAGTGTAGAAAAAATAATTAATATATTATGAAAGATATTAATGTTTGTCAATAAGTGATTTTAAAGTATGTTTATTGGATTAAAATGTTGATGAGTAATTGTGATATGGTCATATTAAAATCAAATTTTGAGTTTTATTATGGCTATACAAGGACATAGTTTAATAAAATAAAACGAATGTCAGTGAAAATAGTATAGTCAAGCACATAACTCAAGGCAATAAACTTTATTCTTATAAACATCCTAAGAAGGGATGAATATGAAGGGAAGAAACATTAAACCCTTAGGAGGTAACTGGTAAACAAAAATAGATAATATGGCAAGTGTTTTTTCCATAGATCATGGCCAAGAAGAGGAAAAATAAAAAATAAAACTATATAGATGGAATATATATAAATAAAATGATGAAATTTCATGACATTCTATCAAATGTATATGAAATTGACAATTAATTAATTGGTTTCCATCCTGGAATAGTTTCTGAAGATTGTATCTATTCATAAATTTCTCCTGAAATATCATTTAGCTAGTGAAAGACAGGCCTCTATATGTGATATGAGACTATGTATTTTTTAAATTATCTGTCAATTTAATCTTTTTTGTTAATTGGTCCATCTACATGTAAGGATGTGGTTCATTTTAGGATATGATCTTGCCAATGTTTGAATCATTGAATTCACCCTTAGTGAGAAAATTCTCCAAATATACATTATTGGAGGGAACAAAACCTTACCAGGTTATTATTCAAATATTTAGTAGTAACATGCATAGTTAATTAGACATGCATAGTTTGGAACCTACAAGTTTCTATTCAATTAAAGCAATATCTCAGTAATTGTAACTAAGATAGGAAAGAGGCACAAAGCATACACATTTTGTGAAATTACAAAAATATTAGATATGCTGGTGCTTGATGCACTTGGAGTAGGAATAGAGAAAGTGAGAGTAGCCTAATGACTAACAAGAAGTATACACTACATTCCGATCATGACATGTCTAAATTAATTATAAAAAAAATTGTTGGTAAAATAAAAAAGCTTTGCATTAGTACAACTTATGAGGGTCTAAGGATCTTATGCTAGTAGTAAAATAATGCATGCATCAAGTAATGCTTGGCATATAAAATGTTGTAGATAATGAAAATAGAGAATATGAAACCATGCAACCCTTGTTGCTAAACTAATAAGATGATTGCACCATAATGATGGCTAATTGGTATTGGTAATCAAGATTGTTATATGAAAAGATAATTGGTTTGATAAAATTCTATCTAGAAATATATTCAAATAAATTTGACAATGGTATAATCCGAAATGCATATTTTGTATCACTATTTCCTATCAAGCAATATGGGAGAAGTCTACCTGTCACATTGCATGGATAATGTCATTTAGTTTGAATATGACAACATATTAATTATTACATAAAGTACTCTAAATTTATTTTTAAGGTATTAAATTCCAAGAAATGAATTTCATTCTACTAGGTCATGATTTAGTGTTAAAGTAGGGTCTCAACAAGCCAATGACCTAGGTTCAAACCCTGACACACATATTGCTTACAAACTTAGTGGGTGTGAAATTGAGAACATTGTAACCTTCATGACTCATATATGAGAGGTGTATCTACTTTCATACTGATTGATTGGCTTTGGGATATTCGCTGAATTATTCATGGCCCAAAAAGTGTTGGGAGTATGGTTAAAAAGAGAAAAAATGAAATCATATGGCATAACTAGTTTATGTGTGGAGTACTTTTGAGCACCAACCAATTATTTTCCTGGCTAAATATGAATTTAATGTTGATATTAGAATTCAAATATAACATTGATCAAATCCATACTAGACTAACTATTACAATCAACAACATGATGTATGATTGGGCAGAGGTCATATTCCATTGTTATTAAAAAGCCTTGTCTAAGTGATAGGTTAAATTCAAAAAACTCAAAGTTATTGGTGTGGTAAATGTATTATGCGTCATTACCTCTATGTTATCATATTGCTGAAATTTTCCTACAACCACAAGATACATGGAAAAAATAGCTAAATAAAAGCACTTGAATACTTCGACATAAAATTATTCAGTTATACTCTAGTTGCAGAAGTTGTACAAGTCCATGAATTCCTTATTCTCTAATCAACAAACCTGAGAACAGTTTGATTGGAATTTCCTAAAGGTAATTTGAATAATTGAAGAAATTTATGGCATAATACTAACATGGTTGAAAACATGGGGTGAAGTATATATCTTGCATGTGATTATATTGACATTGGTATTTTGTACATGTTGTACAAGTGGTATTGTGTAGAAGCGGTACATATGGTACTAGTATGGATGCATGTATTGCGTGATGACATATGACATGTACAAAAAAAATGTGTGTAATACAAACTATGTGTATAGACACATGATTGGCGAGAATGAACTAGATGATTGCCTGGTATGGCAATTGATCCAAAGTGCGTACAGAAGAAAGACAAAGGCATAGGCTAAGGAGAAATTCAAGGATAGGTATAAGTGTTTTATTTGAGTTTCTATGCATGTGATTTATGATTTTTGTCTATGATGATTACATGTGAGCTATGATTGATGGTTGCATATGATTTACAGTTTTGAGAGTTATATTTTGAGCTAAACTAATGTGATATTCTGAGAGGAGTTTGGATTTTCCACAGTGCTCATCTTTTATATGGTCGACATTTCGAGTCTAAAACCAGACTCATCATCAGGACAAATGTGTGGAGAAAAGTACGAAAAAATGATAGGTATAAATATTGTAGGCAAAGGTAGGATTAAGATTCGAATCCCTACATTGCTTTAGAAAGTGAACATCAGCTTCTTTTCTCCTTATTTTAACCCTAGTTTTTTCGAGATTACGAATCTCTTTCCAAGTATCCCCTCCGTGCAGGGTAACTATTTTGGATTGCAGATTACCGTGGTGTGGTTTCTGAGAGGAGTTCAGATTTTCCACAGTGCTCATCTTTTATATGGTCGACGTTTTGAGTCTAAAACCAGACTCATCATCAGGACAAATGTGTGGAAAATCCGAATGTCGACCATATAAAAGATGAGCACTGTGGAAAATCTGAAATCCTCTCAGAAGCCACACCACAGTAATCTGCAATCCAAAATAGTTACCCTGCATGGAGGGGATACTTGGAAAGAGATCCGTAATCTCGAAAGAACTAGGGTTAAAATAAGGAGAAAAGAAGCTGATCTCATTTTTCCTTATTTTCTCCACACATTTGTCCTAATTATGAGTCTGGTTTTAGACTCGAAATGTCGACCATATAAAAGATGAGCACTGTGGAAAATCCAAACTCCTCCCAGAAACCACACCACAATAATATGCAATCCAAAATAGTTACCCTGCATGGAGGGGATACTTGGAAAAAGATTCATAATCCCCAAAAAACTAGGGTTAAAATAAGGAGAAAAGAAGCTGATCTCATTTTTCATTCTTTTCTCCACACATTTGTCCTGATGATGAGTCTGGTCTTAGACTCGAAACGTCGACCATATAAAAGATGAGCACTGTGGAAAATCCAAACTCCTCTGCGAAACCACACCACAGTAATCTGCAATCCAAAATAGTTACTCTGCACGGAGGGGATACTTGGAAAGAGATTCGTAATCTCGAAAAAACTAGGGTTAAAATAAGGAGAAAAGAAGCTGATCTCATTTTTCCTTCTTTTCTCCACACATTTGTCCTGATGATGAGTCTGGTTTTAGACTCAAAACATCGACCATATAAAAGATGAGCACTGTGGAAAATCCGAACTCCTCTTAGAAACCACACCATAGTAATCTGCAATCCAAAATAGTTACCCTGCACGGAGGGGATACTTGGAAAGAGATTCGTAATCTCGAAAAAACTAGGGTTAAAATAAGGAGAAAAGAACCCGATCTTCACTTTCTAAAGCAATGTAGGAATTCGAATCTTACTCCTACCTTTGCCTACAATATTTATACCTATTATTTTTCCTTCTTTTGTCCACACATTTGTCCTGATGATGAGTCTGGTTTTAGACTCGAAACGTCGACCATATAAAAGATGAGCACTGTGGAAAATCCAAACACCTCTCAGAAACTACACGACAATAATCTACAATCCAAAATAGTTACCCTGCATGGAGGGGATACTTGGAAAGAGATTCGTAATCTCGAAAAAACTAGGGTTAAAATAAGGAGAAAAGAAGTTGATCTTCACTTTCTAAAGCAATGTAGGGATTCGAATCTTACTCCTAACTTTGCCTACAATATTTATACCTATCATTTTTCCTTCTTTTCTCCACACATTTGTCCTGATGATGAGTATGGTTTTAGACTCGAAACATCGACCATATAAAATATGAGCATTGTGGAAAATCTGAACTCCTCTCAGAAACCACACCACAGTGATTTGCAATCCAAAATCGTTACCCTGCACAGAGGGTATACTTGGAAAGAGATTGGTAATCTCGAAAAAAATAGGGTTAAAATAAGGAGGAAAGAAGCTAATCTTCACTTTCTAAAGCAATGTAGGGATTCGAATCTTACTCCTACCTTTGCCTACAATATTTATACCTATCATTTTTCCTTCTTTTCTCCACACATTTGTGCTGATGATGAGTCTGGTTTTAGACTCGAAACGTCGACCATATAAAAGATGAGCACTGTGGAAAATCTGAACTCCTCTCAAAAACCACACCACAGTAATATGCAATCCATAATGTGATATTTTTATACATGTTGATTGGTCAAATTTCTAATTTAATTTGTTGTGACTAATGTAGGGAGACTGTAAGAAGCAAGTGTTCAGTAGGAACATAAATGCATTGGAAGAAAATTCCCTTCCTCCTATTATTCAAATACAATGAAAATGAGAAATCATAATGAAATGGCAGGAAACATTAAGCCGTAGTTACTCAAATAGTAGTATTGTTAGATCAAGTATAACACTCACAGTGGTAAATAATGTTGAATTTTGTTAAGGCATCTGAAGTTTCTCATAATCTTTTATTCAAAAAAATGTTATAGCTAGCAATTGAAGGATATTTTTACGTAGAACTCCTTGTAACCTATATATTAAAAGATCTGATTCATCTGGCAAGGACATGGGACCCTATAAATTTAGAAATAGCTACCTGTGAACGAGGAACTAAATTGTAAGATGTAGTAATACACCATGGACAGTGTAAATTTAAGGGGGGGTATGTAACACCCTTCTGTTGTATGTAACATGATGTTGCTATCATGCCCAACCTAAGATAAGACTGAGTGGTATTGAAAAAGTTGGGTCTAAGGTGTAACAATGAAATTAAATACTTTACTATTAAATAAATAAAGATAAATTAATTGCCTGGAAAACGAGACACCAAGAGATGGTATTATTGCCAACTAAAATCCTATTGGTGAAGGGGAATAGATAATTATTTCATGATAAAACTTCTAGATAAAATTCTAGGTAAGCTCAATGGATTGGGAGATAAATCTCAATTAAGTTTGTTAGTTGGAGAAAGATGCTAAGTTCAACATAAAAGCCTTGCAGGACAGAAAATCAAGCTTTTATGGGAAAAGTCTTGGGGGAGAGAAAATATCCACCTAAAAGCGAGACGATACTAAAGGAAACCATATCATGAAAGAGGGTATTAAATACCCATTGAAGGGATGACTAGAAGTAGTTGATCCATGACAAGAGATCTTGGCTTCAGGGTGAACTAGATGAAGTTAGTTCTAGGTTGTGTGGCGATGCTCGTTTTCCAAGAGACATTCTTTTAGTTAATTTGACTTGATTCAATATATGGATGTTTTTTATGTTGACTCATTACTCTTTATGTTTTCAAATATTAAGCATATGATAGTAATTGAATGTGTTATATTTACTTATGAGAGGATTGAATTAGTATGCACGTGACAACTATTAAATCTAAATTTAATCGAAGATAAATTTCGTGTTGGGGGCATCATTGGTGATTGTTTAAAAGTGGGTCAAGGGGTATGTGACAAATGTATAAAATAAAAATTTGAAGATATCAGATGGACCACTCTGTAAATCGACTTGGCTCAGTTGAAAAAATTGTCCAATGGTGCATTGATGCGATAAGCTATGAAACTAAACCATCAAGGGAGGTACACAGGTATGTACTTATACATTAACTTGTATATGTTTGTAATATATCATAATTTTTATTAATCTTCTAATTTTAAACATTGATAAATTATATAGTTAAATAATTGATTGATGATTATAGTTGATATATAAATTAGATTTTAAATAGAATATTTAAATTATTGTTTGAATTTACTATAGGTATTTTTGGCATATTGGAGTCCAAGATGTAGATATATCAATTACATATGAAGTTGAAACAGTAAAAGGGACTTGAAAATTGCATTCAATTAAAACAAAAGGGGACCAAAATGGATTTTCATTTGATAGAAGAAAATAATAATTTATTGTCTTGTTTGCATAGAGGAAACACAATTCAATGATGTTTCTGAAAACAATATGTATGTTAAATCTTGGAAACATACATAACTTAATACAAGGAGGAAAATGTCACTTGAAATATTCAAAGATACAGAATCAGCAGAGACTATAGCGCCATCTGAAGGTGATCGAGTTTTTGATCTTGTTAGAGAAGGCAATATTTCAATTTCTTTCAAAGGATGTGTGTGTGTGTGTGCGTGTGTATTTTATGTTTTTAAAATCACTATGTACAAGTATCGAGATAATAGTTAAAATATAGATATAAATAGATAATAAAATCAAGTACATTTTGATAACTAATTTCTTGTTAATTATGATATGAATTTACACATTTTTTATTGTGTAGGAGATGTTTTTATTGTAGTTTTACCCATTAACAACTTAGGAAATGTCAAGTACTATTTGATGCGGTGCACTGAATGAAAGATGAAGTTGTTGGAGCACTATGATGATGACAATTTTATATATGAAAAAGGTTCTATTATACTGAAAGGATTTTCTTTCCAAGAAAATCATCAAACTAAGAGTCATGTTTACTTTCAAGACTGTAAACCAAATGCCATAAGTTTTCAATATAGTCACTTGGTGTGGCCAACATGCATAAAGTTGATAGAAGTTCAATCAAGAAAAAAATCGAAAGTTAAAAAATGGAGAATGTCAAAAGCCGACCATTAATGAATCATTGAGGATGGAATTCCATTATAATCTTTTTAATTGAACTACCCAACAATATATTGTCCTTGTATTCATCATTGAGAAAGAGTTCAAGTAGATTGTTAGCCTTTATTTTTGTGTACTCTTAAGTTGTCCACTCTAGGTAGTACTAAGTATTACAACTTTTCTTTTCATTAATGTGGTGGTAATTAGAATATCCCAAATAATACTATAATGTAAGGATGTAGCATATCACAATTTTTTTGTTGGTTGTTGATTATACACCTATCATGTTTGCACTACATTTTTCTTTTTTATGTCATCATTTTATCTTTTCAAATATTTATATTGATATCTTAGTAACATTATCCACTTTATTAAAATCTCATTACCATCAATTTCAAATGTTTTGTATCTCATGGACATCTTGATATCTCAAAAATATGCATTTTATTGTGTCTACCATGTACATACAGTGCATACAAAATTGATTAGAACTAACAATGCATGTTCCACAAATAATATTTAATATTTGAAAATTTCATTTAATTTAATGCAACTTTATTTGATTCAACATTGCAATTTTTTATTCTCAATCTATAATCTTTCTCAAATTTCATGAAAAAAACAATTTAGTATCTGAAAGTAGACTTTAAGACAAAGAAGGTAATTTAGAATGTATGTTTTATAATGAAATTTTATAGTATGTTTGCATTGAACAACTTTATATTAAAATTTAATTATCAACCCACATGCATAGTAGCTCTTCTATACAATATAATGATGCGTTCATGAATGCAAAATATATACATGTACCATGTTTTATAATATGCAATTTTAAGTTATATGATTGTTTTAGACATCTAAACCCTATAAGATTCATGAAGGCAAAAGTACCATGTTTCATAATTTGTAATTTTACAATTTATTAAACAACTTCTAAAAGATAAGAATCAACTCAAATCCTTATTATCTTCTACTAACATTATAAGAATCATCATGAAAATGTACCAACTAAATACATATTTACCAACATTGCTTCATATCCATGAACTTATACGTAAAACCTTTAAGCATCAAACCATGCATCATGAAAAATGTATCATGTTTTAAAATAATGTTTAGTGTTGAGTAAACCCACAAACTATAACTCGAAACCTTACATCAAACAAAGAGTTTGAAGTTAACTAGAAAAACTAGGCAAGGG
Source organism: Pinus taeda (assembly GCA_000404065.3). NCBI lineage: Eukaryota > Viridiplantae > Streptophyta > Pinopsida > Pinales > Pinaceae > Pinus > Pinus taeda. Next base: position 122,937 of record APFE030369559.1, read on the forward strand.
TTGATACATGAGAACTTTGGTGGGTAATAATGAAATCTAAAATGGCATGCATTATACTTATGATTGAACTTGAAACATACATCACTTGAAAAGTTTGTATGGGGAAAATTTAACTATTTGAAAGTGTATCAAAAGTTGGGTTGTAAATCTCTACATATGTGAATCACACAAAGTACCAACTAAATGCAAATTTAGCATAGTGTGTTTTCTTTTATAAACTCTATTAAAAGTTAAGTATCAATAACCCTTCTATACATGACGATGATCTAATCATAAATGAAAAAATTATACATGTACAAGATGTTTTATAGTGAAATGATGATCTAATCATGAATGCAAATATTATATATGTACTAGATGGTTTATAGTGAAATGCTAATTTATATGATTGTTTTAGACATATAAACCATTATAAGATTCATGAATACAAAATATACCATGTTTTGTAATTTGCAATTTTTGTAATTTTGAAAATTTAAAAACATTGCTCCATATTCATGAACTTAAATGTAAAACCTTTAAGCATAAAACCATGTGTAAAACCTCAGGTTAAAATTTCATGTAATAAAGTTAATAAAGGGAAAATGAGACCAAGGTCATGGGACACTTATTCCAAGCTAAGTCTTGGGAAAAATAATGTAGTGGGCATAACTTGTGTTTATGGCTAAGGGAAAATTGACAAAGGAAATGGAAAAGGATTTAAAAAGGAAAATATGAATCAATTGGCATTTTATTTATGAAAATAAAGGAAAATAGGAGAAAGGGAGGTGAAAGGTCATAGGTTGTATATGGATGAAGTTGAAGGAAAAGACAGGAAAACTGAAGAAATTAGAGGCATCAATAATAAAAAAACATTAGAGCATCAGTTGATAGCCTTATGTTAGTTCATTTTTGGAGTTAGTCTCATACAGGAGAAGATCACTAGGAGGTGAAAGAAAAGAAAGTAAGAAAAGGAAGTACAAGGAAAGAAAAGGAAAGGAAGGAACAAGCAAGGAAAGGTTGGATCAATTAGCTTCAGTAGGAATACTTATAGGTAACAGTCATTTCCTAGTTGGTTTTGGCATGTATGTGTGTATTTTGGTTCTTTGTTGTTGATGGCATAGATTTTGGCTGGTTTTCACAATGGTTTTGGTCTTTCCCTCCAATTTTTAGAAAGTTGTGGTGTGATGGAATTATTTCTTGGTTGAGGCTTGGATTGTTGGAAGGTTTTGGATCCAAGTGAGTTGTTATCAGATAAATCCCAAGGGTTGGGGGTGGAGATGTTTTTCTCTGGGAAGCTCTCAATAGGTGGGCGTTGAGAGGAATATTTCTCAAGGTATGGTGTAGGAATTCAAAGGAGTTCAAGATCAGTTTGGTTTTGTGATCTCAGTACAAGTTTAGGTGAGATGATATTATGGTGAGCGTGGAGGCATTTTAACCTCTGGATTTCCTTACTTTTTAGAAATTAGTTTATCCCATGAGATCCCACATTCATGCTTGGAATATGGCGTGGGGGTGATTGGCTGAGAGAAATATTTGGTTCAGCCTAATCTATGGTTGGATGGTACATGGAAGTCCTGACTTGGTTGGCTTTTACATATGGTTAATACGATTTAAGTTGATCTTACTTTTGATGGGTAAATTTACTTGTTATGATATGATTTAATGGTTGTTCTATCATTGTTATTGGTCTTGTTTTTTGTTGGTAATAAGAATGGTTAATTGAAAGATCTAAGTATGACTCTTATCACATTTATATTAATGAATGTATGGTTAATGAATGCAAGACCTAATTGGTGCTATGAAAACTATTTTGAAAATTAATTGGCCCTTCCTATCGAACCTAATATAAGTTTTAGATCATTATTTTCAATATTGGATTCATGACCTGTAGGTTGCATGTTTACCATATGTTTGAAAGAATGTCAATCCTAGTTGGGAGGATTCTAGTCAATTTCTGGTTCAATTTTTGGTTTATAAGATTTGATTCTCTGTCATTTTCCAATTCTAGGAGTTTCACTGAGTTCTAGGAAAAGGCCTAAGTCTTAGCCCTAAAAACATGGCTCAGAATTGGGGGTTTCTAACATAGAACTGACTAGAAAATTCCACATTTGAATAGAGGAATGCTCATCAATGCAACTGGAAAGCTACAATTACTTTAATGCCTTGGCAAGGGAGCAGTTGGGGCTCTAGATCAGTGAAAAAAGAGAGGCACCTTAGGGGTTTGACACATGGAAGGGTTGGGTTGGTTCTCGAGGTCGTATGGCACTTGAGAAAATTCAGTAAGGTATTACGTTGATGAATCCATTTCCTTAAGGTCATATAGGAGGTTGAGCCTTATCATAATGAACCTCAACTCATGTCTACCCCAGCTAAACCAGTACAAGTGGGTAAATGTGGGAGGAGGCAATGACATGGTGGTATTTGAGTTAGTTTCCCTCTGATTAGGTAAAGAATGATGTTGTCATGGTTATGGTTGTCATGCATGGGGTTATGGTGTATAGTTTTTATGGTCATACATGATGTTTTTACATTGATATGATTATAATTATATATGGATTACAATAATGTAGATTGATCTTGCAAATAAGATAAGCCTCCCATGAACAACAATGAGGTATGGATTTGATTTTGGTATCTATTTGGTTTATCTAACATGGTACTCTTCTAGGAATAATAGAATCAAAGATGAAGAGAAAAATGGTAGACTACAGTTCCCGTGACTCTCCCTATAGATCAGTTGTGAAGAAAGGAGTAGAGTATTCCCCTGGTATTGAAGATATATTAAGGGGTTTGAGGGCAAAGATCAGAAGTTGCATAGTCAAAAATGGCAAGTTGTTCGAGGCTCAAGAAATACTTATAAGGTCTTAGGAGAAGCAGGTAGAGATTAATGCAATGATTCTTCAATAGTTGTCAGAGTTACAAATTCAGGGATAGTTGAGGATCAGTCAAGAGCAGGAAGAGAAAAGTAATGGAGCCTATGGTAGTAGGTCTCAGTCTATATACATGATGGATAAAGGGTATATAGGAATAGGTGGAAGATAACTAGATACACCTGATAGGAGTACTAGCATGTATGGGAATCATTATAGTTTCTCATCCAGGAGACAACATCATAGTCATCACCATCATCATTCTTATGGGAGGGTTGAGTAATTTCCTGAGGAGTTCAAGAAAGTGAATCCACCTACATTTGATGGAGAGATGAAGAAGTCAGTAGATGTAGAGGCGTGCTTGCTTGGGATGAATAAACTCTTCATATTGCATAGCTATTCAGAGAACATGAAAGTCTAGATAGCTACCTTCAATCTCAAAGGGAAGGAAAATATTTGGTGGGGAAATGTGAAGAATGTCAAGGGCATCTGGGAAGAATACCCAATTTAGGATGAGTTTGAGAGCCTCTTTAAGAAGAAGTACTTGTTTGAGAGGTACTATGATGACAAATGTAAGGAACTTATGTGTTGTAGATGGGTTACATTATAGATGATGTGTATACTCATATGGTCCTCGACATATTGGGGTATGTTCTGTATCTCAAGGATGAAAAGGCTAAGATCCAGAGATTCGTTAGTGGGATACCAACAACATGAAGACCGTATTAAGTTTGATGAGAATAGATCATTGGAGGAGGTCATCCGAAAGTTGAATCATTGTTATGAGCATTCATAGCACAAAACTAAGAGTAAGCTTGAATTGAAAGGAAATGAGAAAATGAAAGGGAAGTGGCCACCGAAGAGGGGTGAACCTATATGGGGACTACATGGGTACACCAATATAGTAAGGGGGTTGTACTAATAACAATAATGGGGTTACACTAGTACTATAGGGGCCTAACAATGTGGTTCCTTACATGAAGTTCAGTGCTGTTGAGAAGGTACATGCATCGCATCCTAGAGAGTAGTAGAATAGAGGTGATGGTAGGGGACCATTGTAGTGATGGATATGTGGAAAAGATCATCACAAGAAGGATTGTCCATTTTACCAGGGTGGTAGGGCTCATATCTATAGCTATCTAGAGGCACATATAGTTGGGGATGTTGGTCATAGAATTCCTCAGATTTATGCAGTTGTGGAAAACATGTAGGCATATTATCAAGTGTCCATTACTGAGATGGAAGGTAAGCTCTGTGGTCAACTTGTTTATATTTCTATTGACCCTCGATCTAATTATTGTTATGTTAATCTTGACTTTGTGTATAAGTGTGGCTTGATAAAACAAGTGCATGCAAAGTCTTGGTTGGTGTAGTTGGATACAAGTACTAAGAAGAGAGCTTTTCACTTGGTAGGAGCTTGTGTATTTGAGCTTATTGCTATACCTATTGTAGCACATCTGAATGTATTTCCAATAGGATCATATAGTATGATTTTGGGCATGGAGTGGTTGTACCTTCACAAGACCAAAGTAGATTTGTATGAAAAGGCTATTGAGTGCTTAGATGATAATGGAGTAAAGAGAATCTTGCAATGAAAAAATAAACCTACTTCAATGAAGGTGATTTCAACTATGAATTTTAAGCATAGTCGTAGGAAGGTGTGTATATTATTTCCAGTCCATATTTCTAGTGAAAAGGGTAAGGATGTTGAGAATGCAGAAATATTCAAGAGGTACCCTATATTATAGTAGTTTCATCATGTGTTTCTAGCGTAGATTACGGATTTGCCTCCCCATAAGGAAGTGGACTCTTCTATTGAGTTGGTACCAGTGCTAGCACCAGCATCAAAGGCATCTTATTGTGTATGAGCACAACAGAGTTAGTGGAGTTGAAGTTTCAACTAAAGAAAATTATTGAGAAGGGATATATGAGGCCAAGTGTATCACCTTCGGGTGCACCTTACCATGGATGAGCACACCAGAGTTAGTAGAGTTGAATTTTTGACTGCAGGAAATGATTGATAAGGGATATATTAGGTAAAGTGTATTGCCTTGAGGTAGCTGAACAAGGTGACGATAAAGAATAGGTACCCATTGTCAAGGATTGATGATTTTTTTGATCAGCTGGAGGGAGAAGTAATGTTCTCGAAGATTGGTATGAGATTAGGATACCATGAGGTAGACATCAAGGAAGAGGACACCTACAAGACTGATTTTAAGACTAGGTATGGGCATTATGTGTTTGTTGTAGTTCCATTTGGTTTGACTAATGCTCTCACTAATTTTATGTGCTTGATGGATAGTGCGTTGTTTCTTTATTTAGACAAGTTTGTTATTGTATTCATTAATGAAATTTTGATATATTCTAATAATGAGGAAGAGCATGTCGAACATTTAGCAAGAATTTTGAGATTGCTAAGAGAGCACCAGTTGTATGCCAAGCTTAGCAAGTGCAGTTTCTTTCAAGCATAGGTGGATTACTTAGGACATGTTGTTTCAAAGGAAGGCATAACAATAGATCCAAGAAAGACAAGGGATGTCATGGAGTGGGAAGCTCCTAAGAATTTCAATGAAGTCAAATCATTCATGGGGTTAGCAGGTTACTATAGGAGGTTCATCCAAAACTTTTCACACATTGCATATCACATTACATCTTTGTAGAGGAAAGGAAAGAAATTTAAATGGACAGAGGAATGTGAAACAAGTTTTGAGCAACAAAACAATTGTTTAAAAATGCTCCAGTTCTTAAAATTACAGATCTAGATAAAGAGTTCGTGGTGTGTACATATTGTTGCAAGAGAGGACTTGGTGGGTTCTTGATGCAGGAGGGATAGGTGGTATTTTGTGATTCCAAGAAACTAAATGAGTGTGAGAAGAAATATGTGACTCATGATCTTGAGTTAGCAACTATTATCCATGCATTAAATATGTGGAGACAATATCTTCTTGGTAGGAGGATTATATTGGTGAGCAACCATAGTGAATTGAGGTACCTATTTGACCAACTAAATCTGAATTCAAGGCAAGCTTGATGGTTGGCCACCCTCGGTGAGTTGAATTTGATATCAGATACATCAAGGGTAACGAGAACAAGGTTGCAAATTCTCTCAACGCGAGAGTGTCAATGAACCATGTTGTAGAAGTGAGCTCGTACGGGACAGATTTAAAGGATTGGATATTACCCGAAGGATAGTAGGATGACAAGTACAAGGTGATTAGGCACAAATTATAGTAGTAGGTTACAGGTGATCAAGATGTGGACTATCATCTCATGGAAGATGGTTTGGTCAGATTCAGGGACATGATCTATGTGTTGAATGATAGTGGGCTCAAGAAACTTATCTTGAGTGAGTTTCATGTCAAACCATATTCAAGTCACCCAAGATATCAGATTACATTGGCAATAGTGAATAAGTTCTACTATTGCCCAAATCTGAAGAATTAAGTGGGAGAGTTTGTGGCTATATGCTTGGAAAGTTGGTAGGTGAAAGCAGACTGTAAGCATTCGGGTGGAATGCTTTAGTTGATTCTGAATCTAGAATGGAAATGGGAGGTAATTTTCGTGGACTTCATTATTGGTCTTAAGAGGACATCGAGGTTTCATGATTCTATGATGGTTGTGGTATATAGGTTGAGGAAAGTAGCTCACTTCATTTCAGTGAAGACTACTTATTCCATTAGTGAGGTAGCATAAGCCTTCATGAGAAAGATCATAAGATTGCATGGTGTTCCAAAGAATATTATGTCAGGAAGAGATGCCAAGTTAACCTCTAGATTTTGGAAGGAGTTATTTGTAGGTTTTTGTACTAATTTGGACTTCATTACAACTAATTATCCTCAAACATATGGATATACATAGAGGGTCAACAAGATTTTGGAGGATTACTGACATGTATGTGATGCATCAACAGAGGAGACAGGAGGAGTACCTCCTAATGGTTGTGTCTTCTTACAACAATGGTTATCAATAGTCAATGAGGATGAGTCTATTTAAGGCACTATATCAGTGGAGTTCTAATACTCCCATTAGCTGGAGTGATCCAGTGAAAAAGGTACTTATTTGACTAGATATGTTGGCAAACATGGAACATAAAATGCAAGTTATCAATAAAAACTAGAAGGAAGCATAGGACAAGTAGTATAGTTATGGTGATGAGAAAAAATAATTGAAGGAGTTTCATGTTTCGAAACATGTGTATTTTTGCATCAAGCACAAGAAGATCTCCTTGAGGATTTGATCATGTGACAAGTTGGCACCACAATATTGTGGTTCTTTCAATATACTTAAGAGGATTGAGCCAATGACCTATAGACCTTCACTGCCTCCGATAGTGAAAGTCCATGATGTTTTCCATGTTTCATTACTTAAAGGATATATAAAGTATGTGGATCATCTTAATGATTGGCATCTATTCCAGGCTGATCCGGAAGGAGAATTCTAGTTGAATCCTTAATGCATATTGCAAGGGAAACAACTCATGCTCTAGAATAGATAAATCACGCAAGATAAAGTGTAGTGGAAGCACTTTGGGCCCGATGGACCTACTTGGGAGACGGTTGATTGGATGCAGGATATGCATCCTTCATTGTGTTTTGGTGGAGGCAAATGATTTTTTGGTATTTGTACATATTTATGTATGGTTTTTATTGTAAATACCACAATGACATACGTTATAAAGATCCAATAAGGTGTATGGTTGTCATGTTGTCATGTTTGGCATGATGGCTTTAGTTTTGAGTAGGTTGTTCATTGCAGATATTGCAATGAGATGTGTTATTAATATCCATGTGTAGTATGTTTTGGTTTTCAGTGGTTTTGTTGGTTGTAGGTGTCAAAGAACACTGATGATTGTGTTCCCCTAAGGGAGAGGGGTCTATAAAAGCTATAGGTTAAAATTTCATGTAACAAAGTTAATAAAGGCAAAATAAGACAAAGGTCATGGGACACTTATTCTGAGCTAAATTTAGGGAAAAATATCCTAGTGGGCATCAATTGTTGTGTTTATGGTTAAAGGGAAATTGGAAAATGCAATGGCAAAGGCTTTGAAAAGGGAAAGAGGAATTAATTGGCATTTTATTTATGAGAATAAAGGAAATTAGGATAAAAGGGAGGTGAAAGGTTAGTGTTTACATGTGAGGAGAAAATTGAATGAAAATGGAAGAAAAATTAAGAAATTAGAGGCATTAATAACAAAAAGACATCAGAGCATAAGTTGGTAGCCTTTTGTTAGTTCAGTTTTGGAGTTAGTCTCAAAGGGGAGAAGAGAACTAAGAGAAGAAGGAAAAGAAAGAAAGAAAAGGAAGGAAAAAGAAGGTAATGGAAATCAAGGATCAAGCAAGGAAAGGTTGCATCAGACAACTTCAATAGGAATACTTGCATATAACAGATTGCATGTATGAGTTACTAGCTGGTTTTGGTACACATAGCATATGAATGTGTGTATTTTGGTTCTTTGTTGTCGCTGGCATGTGTTTTGTTGGGTTATGACAACGGTTTAGCTTTACCTTCCCACTTTTGGATAGCCATTGTGTGATGGGATTTTTTCTCAATTGAGCTTTGGATTGTCATAAGGTTTTGGATACGTGTCAGGTGGTCTCAAAAAAATTCCAAGAATTGGAGGTGGATATGTTTTTATCTGGGAATTCCACAATAAGTGGGTGGGGAGACAAAAATTCATCAAGGGATGGTGAAGGAATTCTAAGGCATCCAAGATCCCTTTGGTTTTGTGATCTGAGGACCGATTTAGGTGACATCACAGTATGGTGAGAGTGGAGGTTGTTTAAGCTTTGGATTCCATTGGTTGTTTATGGATTGGTTTATCCCATGAGATCCCACATTAATTCTTGGAATATGGTATAGGGGTGATTGGATGAAAGAAATATTTGGTTCAACCAAATATATGGTTGGGTGGTACATGGAAGTCCCTAACTTAGTTTCCTTTTGCATATGGTTAATAAGAGCTGCATTCCTCTTGATTTTGATGAGTAAATGTACTTTTATTATGTGTATTTAATGGTTGTTCTATCATTTGTTATTTATCTAGTTATATTCCATCTATAAGGATGGTTAATTGACATATCTAAGTATGTATCTTATATAAATACCTATTAATGAATGTCACATTAATGAATGCATGAACTAATTGGTTCATGTTTACCATATGTTTCATGGAATTTTAGTCTAGGTTGGGAGGATTCATGAGAAGTCCTGATTCAAGATTTGGTTTATAAGCTTTATTTCTATGTCATTTTCCATTTCTGGAAGTTTCACTGAGTTTGCGATAGAGGCTTGAGTCCTATCCTTGAAAAGGTGGCTCAGAATTTAGGGTCTCTTGCATAGAATTGACTAGAAAGGTCCATAACACATGGAGGAAAGCTCTTTAGTGTGACTGGAGGGCTACATTCACTTTCATGGCTTGTGTTAGGCACCTATAATACTAGTGATTCCCCCATTACTATTTTCATTGTATCGCTTACTGTTCTTATTGTGCCCTTATTGTCCCCATATTGTTATTAGTATGCCCCATAGAAACCTACTATTGTTATTTTTGGGACCTTATGTTATTACTGTTATGTCGGCTTGATTATATTGTGACCCCTTAGACTCCTATATATAGAAGGAAGGTTTAGTCATTTATATCATCCAATAACTTTTCATTTTCATAATGTAAAGGAAGTTGCCCCCTTGAATATTCTGAATTCTAAGCCGTTGATCTATCTTTTCTATATTTTTGTGAGCTGATTCCCTAACATTTGGTATTCGAGCTTTGGATTCTAGGGTTTCGCTACTCCAAATAGGTCATTGTGGCATTTTCGCTATAAATTTTCTTTTGCAATGTTTCAGAAGCTACAAAAACAACCCATTTGAGCCAAAATCGTTCTAAACTTCGGGTCTGAATTTCAGAGCTAGTCGCTCTATATTTGTGGAGATATGATCTAAAGAAGTTAGGATTTTTGTAGACTCCCAAATTACATTTCAAATAGGTGACCTGGGGAAACTCGTCATAACATTTTTTTTGTGCATTGGATTAAAATTTCATAAGAAGTCTCAGAACTAAGATAGCCTGTCACTTTCTCTGTATCAACTTCAAGTACTATGGTCAAAACAATGAGATGTAGCACGTTGTACAAGTTCACTCTACTCAACTAGTCTATAATTAGGTCACTGTGGGATATTGGGCATAACATTTCCTTGGAGAATATAATATTGATCAGACTTACAGGGTTAGAAATCAGACTCAAAGTGCTACCAAAGGACAAGATCTTAGGTATTTAAGATCTGCAATTACATAGATACAATAGATTCAATATCGAGATCTTACAAAGTGAAAAAAAGGTGTGTAGTTTTTTTTTTTTTAATTTTGCATAATACTGGTTTGAAAAAATAGCTGGAAGGAATTCAAAGGGAATAGTGAAGAATTATTAGCATTAATTAATGCCTTGAAGAAAGAAAATGTAAACACCTACTAAGAAACTTGAAAGCTCTAGCATGACTCGTGAAGAAGAGAAAGAAATGCAACATGATATGTCAAAATTACAAGACAAAGTACAACAAATTTCACTCTCACTAAAGGTAAATGAAGCAAAGATGAATGGTGTGGAAGCTAATATGAATGGCATGCAAGTTAATATGGATGGCATGGAAGCTAAGATGAATGGCATGGACACTAAGATGAATAGCATGGATGATAAGATGGAAGAATTGAACATAAATTTGAATAAGTTGCTACAAGGAATGGTCACTAATGGTGAAAGGGTAGTAAAGGAAAATCATGATGAGAAAAAAAGAAATGCTCATCACGATTTCGTAGACTCTAAGGTTGGATTGAAGACCCACCATGTTCCAAAAATCGATATGAGGAAGTGTGATGGCAAGGATCCTGGAACATGGATACTATAGATGGAACAATTTTTCAATCTCCATAATGTGTAAAACACACAAAAGTCATGTATTGCAACTTTATATTTGGAAGCAAATCAGTTTGTATGGTATCGATGGCTTTCCTCTCGTAAACAAATTATCACTTGGGTAATTTTTACGAAAGAAATGATGGAGCACATTGAGGACTTCCAAAAATTGAACATAAGGGTAAAAGATATTCTACAGGAGCATAGGATTGATGTGCTCATAGGGACTTTAAAGGATAATATCCAACATTAGGTTCACCTTTCGGAACCTGATTCATTGGAGAATGAATTAAGGTTAGCATAAAAAATGGAAAGAAAAATTATAGCAACTAGGAAGCCTACCACTCACGTCTATAAAGATGGAAGTGTTGTTTCCCCTAGCCGTCCACAACCTACAAGGTTGACACCACAACAATTGGAAGAAAAAGGAGCAAAATGGCTTTGTTACAGTTGCGATATCAAATACACTAAAGGTCATAAGTGTGTTGAGAAGAAATTATTTTACATAGATTGTGAAGAGGAGGAAGAAAAGGAACAAGAAATTTCAAAAGAAGAGGATATACTCCAGGAACAAACCCTGGATAGAGAAGAAATGAATCTAACCATACCTTGTAATGCATTGGTTGGAATTACCACTCCTCAACTATCAAGATAGAAGGGCATATCAAGAAGAAAAAGGTAATAGTGTTGATTGATTCGGGAAGTACCCATAATTTTATTCATTGTAAGATAGCAAAGGAATTTAATTGCTTCCTATATCTAGCACCAGAGTGTCAAGTGATGGTTGCAAGTGGTGGAACCATAAATTGCTCGGGAAAGTGCCATAATGTCAAGCTATCCATGGGGGAATATGTATTAAATAGCTCAATTCTTTCCATTCCAATGGGTGGTGTTGATGTTGTAATAGGAGTCCAATGGCTACAATCCTTAGGTACAATAGCTTTTAATTTTCAAGAAATTTTCATGAAATTTTGTGTGGAAGGAAAGGAAGTTGAATTAAGGGGTAATGCATGGAAATTGGGAAAGATAATCAGCTATAACAATATGACAAAGCTTCTAAAGAAGGAACAACAAGGTGCAATTACACAATTATGTTTGCTATAGGTTCCCACATCAAAATCATCTGCTTCTCCGTATCTCCAAAAAGTCTTGGAAAATCATACCAAGGTATTTGAGACTCCCACAGGTCTTCCACCTATTCATGATCATGATCATGCTATTCATTTTATTCTAGGAAGTGTTCCTCCAAATATCAGGCCGTACAGATATCCCTATGCCCAAAAGAGTGAAATTGAATGCATGATTGCAGAAATGCTAGAGGCTGTATAATTCAACCTAGTCAAAGTTCTTTCTCTACTCCAGTAGTATTGGTGTACAAGAACGATGGATCATGGTGCGTGCGTTCAGATTATAGGCAACTCAACAAGCTCACTATTAAAGATAAGTTTCCCATTCCTATCACTGATGAACTACTGGATGAATTGCATGGATCAATTTACTTCACCAAGTTGGATCTCCGTTCAGGATATCATCAAATGAGAATGAAGACTAAAGAAATTCCAAGAACATCATTTAGAAATCTTGAGGGTCATTATGAATTTTTGGTCATGCCTTTTGGCCTTACCAATGTACCTTCTAAATTTCGAGGTTTGATGAATTCCATTTTCAGACCCTTCCTTAGAAAATTTGTGTTAGTAGTTTTTGATGATATACTAATCTACAACAAGTCTTGGAAGGATCATGTTGAACATGTTAACAGGATGCTCAAGCTATTGGAGGAGAAACAATTATATGCACAAAGCTCCAAATGCTTCGTTGGAGAACAAGAGGTGGAATATCTAGGTCATATTGTATCTCATGAATGTGTTAAGGTAGACCCTAACAAAATTAAAGCCATTAAGGAATGGAAAATTCCCACATCCATAAAGCATCTGCGAGGATTTCTTAGGTTGACAGGGTATTATATCAAGTTTGTTAAGAATTATGGGAGAATAGTAGCACCTCTAACAACATTATTGAAGAAAGATGCATTTTCATGGACTCCGGAAGCAACAAAGGCCTTTGAACATCTTAAAGAGGCAATGTGCCAAGCACCGATCTTAGCTACACCGGGCTTCACGAAAACCTTCGTTGTGGAATGTGATGCTTCAAGAAATGGAATTGGTGCTGTTTTAATGCAAGATGAAAGATCCATTGCTTTTGAAAGTCGTCCAATCAAGGGAACGTTTTTAAGAAAAGTTATTTATGAGAAGGAAATGTTGGCAATACTCCATGCACTTAAGAAATGGCGACCCTACCTAATGGGAAGACACTTTAAGGTAAAAACGGATCATGATAGCCTTAAATACTTTTTAGAACAAAGATTATCCTCTGAAGAGCAACAAAAGTGGGTCACAAAGATGTTGGGTTATGACTTTGAAATCATCTACAAAAAAGGGAAGCAAAATGTGTTGGCAGATGCACTCTCAAGAAAGGATGAGGATGTGGAAGCATTGTTGTGTGCCATTTCTATTATCCAACCAGATTGGATAAATGAAGCAAGGGAGGAATGGAAGAATGATAAAGAACTGTGGGCACTTATTCGAACGCTACAACAATATTCTAGTACATCTGATACATTTAGCTGGAAAAATGATTCGTTATGGTACAAAGATCGCTTATACCTCTGTAAAGAATTCCCAGCTAAAACAAAAGATTCTTATGGAATTGCACACTTCTCCCTTAGGAGGGCACTCAGGATTTTTAAAAACTTACCACAGGGTTAAGAAAGAATTTTTTTGGGATGGCTGAGAGTGGAGGACAAGCATTGGAAGCATGTCTAGTTTCCCTATTTCCCCCCCAAACTTCATTTACTAACACCCCCAAGGGCCTTGAGATCTGCTCAAGTGTCCAGTTCCACTTCACTTCATGGCAAGCTACTGGGTCAAACCATGAAGTTTAAGCATGAAAAGAAGCCACATTTTTTGTGTAAAAAATCTTTCTTATCATTTCATTTATCTTCAAATTCATAAGTTTTACTTCTTAGAACTTAGCTTTACCCCCTCATTCACCTCACAAAGCCATATTAACCACTAATGTACTATTTAGCTCCCTAACTCCCCCCTTCCCTAATTCTATTAGAATCTATGAAAAATTTCCCAAAAATATGTATAAATACCCTCCCCCTAGCATTATAGCTATATAACCCTTCCTTGGGGAAATATTAACCTATCAGGGGTTGGTATTAGCCCCTTTGTCCCTAGACTATGGTTTTTATCAAGAAACTATGGTTAAATGTCAAAAAATCCGAAACCCCACCCTCATTAAACCCATTTACCCCTTGATCCGCCCAAATTTCATTTTATTATAAAGTTTTTTAATTAAAACATTGTAATAAAGTGTGCGCCTTAACCCATAAACCCGAAACCTAATGTTTTTTACCCGCCGCGTGTGATTTATTTAAATCCATTAAAATAATGGGCAGGTCCCCCCCGCCTTAACACGCCGCTGCATCAAAGTTGCCGCCCATCGTCCGATCGTCGACCCCGCCCATCCAACGGTGGGCAGTAATTCTTATGGACAAGTCGCCCGACCTTTTGCGTCCCGGGGATTGGCGGTATTGCCGCTGTACCCCCGCCATGCGTCGGCCTCCCGTTGTGTTCGCTCCCCCCCCCAATACCGTTTACCGCCCTCAGGCCTTCCGGGGAAACTGCTTACTTCCCTCCTCCCATGCTGACGTCACACCCCCGTCAGCGTGACGTCACCCCTCCTTTTCTGCCACCATGCCTCCACGTCATATCCGTGTCACTAGTTCACCTGTCCACCCTGCCACAGTGTCACTGCAACCTGGGCACCCACGTCAGCTGCCACGTCACCCTTCCATACCCGGGCCCATGATGATGTCAGCATGACATCATCACCAAAAAGGCGCCAAAGGGCAAAAAATGCATAAAAAGACGAGAATTAACCGTTATTTGTCATTGTTTTTCATTATTTCTGGAGCTCCTCTACATGCGAAAACGACGTGCAACGGTCAAAACAAAAATTCCACCCGCCAAAGTTGCTACCGCCCTCATTGTCGACCCGAGTACCTACAATTCGTCCGGTTCAACGCCTCCTACGCCATAAAAACCAGGTATTTGCCGCAGGCGACCTTCTTTACCCGCTGTTCTCCTTTTTTCTTCTAATTTCCTGCATAAAAACTCTGCTGAAAGCTCCCCACTGATAAATTGGCCACTGAAAATTACTTAAGAACCTGGTTAAACCCCTGCGCGACAAAACTCTGGAACAAACCCGTGCCCCTCTGTAAAATTCACTATAAAAGCAAACTGAAGGAGCCAAGCTACCGGCTAAAAAAGAATTCAGCAGTTCCCTCACTCCTGTTATAAGAAATTCCCTGGAAACAACCAGCTAATTAGCTCAAACACACTATGGTTCTTCAAAACAGAGTGCCCCACAGTTCATTAAACCTGCAAGAGCCTCCTTACACTGTCAAGCTGCTCACTGCCAAACAGAAATTAGCAAGCATTCCTCAGCATTTGTACCAAACTTGAAAATCCAATAAAACATCCAATTAAAATCAGACATGGCCACTCCAACTGCACTGGATGTAGATCTTGTGAATCCACCTAGTAAAGAACTAGAAGCTATGCCACTGGTGGACAGTGATTTCCTTATTACAGACTTTGTGGCAGAGAGGAATCACTTACAGACCTTCTGCCAGCTAAGGAACAGTCACTTGGACAACAGTGACATGTATGGCATCTGGGAATCCAATCTGCCCACCTACTTCCTGCCATCTGTGAATGTTTTCCTTGAAAGTCATTCACCTCTGTGCAGAAAACTATGACCAGAAGCTCAGAGCTGTGAAGTCTCCATCTGGGAGCATCCTCTTCTACATAACACCAGATTCCATCAACCAAATGCTGAACTACAAGCAAACCCAACTGCTATACCCCTTCTCCATTAATTACTTGCTGGATGAGGGCTCCAAGCTCTCTAGCGCAGACATAGCTGCAATAGCCAAGAAATTCATGAAGGCAGACTTCCAACCTTCTGGGCCATCTTCTTTTTCATATGTAGATTTCAATGACGTAGGCAAGCTGCTGGTGGATATGCTAACCTCTGTGCTGGGGTTCACTACAAATGAGCATGTTGATGAAACTGTGCTGGTCATGCTGTCTGCATATAGCCTTGAGAAACCCCCTGCTATGAAGTATAATTATGCCAAATATATTGCCAATGAGATACATGACCAATTGTCAAGATTGAACAGGGAGGCAATATTCAAGTATTCATCATACATCTATCACCTATATATGTACTATCAAACAGACTGTTTCCAGTGCCCAATCAAGAAGCTAGACTCACAGGGTGAGAGGAGGTCTGTTATCTTCTGGTCTTTAGTCTTCCACCAAGTCCAGAATTCCCCCTACTCATACTGTGAATTTATTGACCAGTTTGTATATCTAGTCACATGCCTCTTAAAGAGGACCCC
>APFE030369580.1:1737-22457 GCA_000404065.3 Pinus taeda
GTAATAAAAATGTCAGGAGTAATAATTGGATAATTTAATTTTAATCTCGTTTACAATCTCCAACTAATTAATAATATGTATATATGAGAAATCAAAAGATAAAAACGTACTTATAGTGAAATTTGAGTAAACATTTTACTCAAGTAACACCAAGACCGTGAGTTGGTAGGATAGGCATTCATAGGTTAGACCTGAAGTTATTTTTTTAAGCGAACTAAAGGTATTAGTGTACATAATATTTTTCTTGATTGGGATTTCAAGATGAAAAAATATAAATATAGAGTTAAGCCCAGGAATATCATGTTTATAAATAGGATTATTTTAGTTTTTAATGGGTAGATAATAAAATATATAGAATTTATGTATTTTAAATATTAAAAAATAAAATTAATTTTTATTATTTTATTTGATTGGATAATTATGTAATTAATTAGTTTTTATATTATTAGATAGTATTATTATTTTTATGTTTGTAGTTTTTTTTAAGATAGTAAAATTTTTTGAGATATGTTTGCTGCAATAATCACATCAAAATTCATTTGTTAACAACCTGTTTAGAACCAGCAAGTGTGGTTCATAGTAAAACTTATTATAATTTTAATTAACATTTGTTCTTATCCATAAATGTAGATAGGTTTATCATTTTTATTTAGGAAAAATACACTTTTATGTATGCTTCTATGTAAATAATATTTTTTCATATTTCAAAAGAAGATGAGTTTTTTTGCCTATCAAAAGCCATTTTGTGTCTTATTCCAAGACCATAACTATGTTTTAGCCTAGATAGTATCTTTAAAAAAATCACCATCATTTTTTGTCATATATGAGGCTATTATGCGTGAAATCTCACTCATGAGTACAATTATACACACAAGTTATGAATAAACTAATTTTTAAGTAGCTAGCAGATACTTTTATAGCTTTACAAGAAGATAACTAATTCAACAAATTAGAAGAGAAATGGTCAACAAGATCCTAAGAACTTACAACTAACTTCAATAATAAAGATAATTAGAGATGTGATCTCAACCACTCCATGAGAATAAGAAACCAAAAGGGTTCATCACACCAAATTGTAACATTAGACTCCTAGAATACAAATAGAAATGTGATATATAGACTACATATGCTAATCCCCATCATTCCTCCCAACAGCCAAAGCTTTGACTTATAGCAGTACCTCCGACATGCAGTGGAGACAAATTGATAAAATTCAGAAGCATTTAATTACAAACAAATTTAAGATTAAAAGTGCAGTTCCTTATGATATCTTGTTAAGTGAAATAGGGACTGCTCCTATTGAAGCAATTGCTATGGTGCGAGTCACAAGGTATTTAAAAAAAATTGAGCAAATGGAAGAGGGTAGATGGCCTAAGGTTGTCTTTAATGATAGATTATGCAAGAGCAAAAAATGGATGCAACAAATAACAATGGTTTAGTAATGAGGTATTGCTTGAACGCGTGTCCCATAAACACAGAGATAAAAAGCTTTTGTTATGGAAAAGTTTCACAAACGTACTTGGGATAAGGAGCTAGGAAGAAAGAAAATTACTAATAGTTGAAAGTGTTTAATCCCACTCATAATCATCAACCAAAAGCATACATAGAGGCCAATATCTCTTGGAGAGCCAAAATTCTTATTGCTCAGTTGAGGACTAATTCTCATCAATTCCGTTGTGCAACAGGGCGCTGGAAAAGGCAAAAGGAAGTGTGGGAGGAACTTCTTCTCTCTTGAAAGCATTATAAAGCTTTGACTTATAATGCTTTCAAGAGAGAAGAAGTGTTATTGTAGTTGATGATAAATGAGCATGATGTAGATAAATACCTTGCTTAGCAACCAAGTAGAAAGGAATGGATCTTTAACGAAAGACTAGTGAGAAGAAGATTTGCAACTGAAATTATGAAAATAAAACTCTTCCCCGCAAGAACCAAATGAGACAAATCCCTACAAAAAATAATTGTGGAATGAAGAAATTACACCTAACTAATGTGGATTGGAAAGAATGAACCCAAATCCAAATAGGCTATGAATAATGCTCAAAGCCAACTAAAATTCTTCCATCAAACAAGCTAGTAAAAGGTGATAACACAATAAATAGTGGTGCACGATCCAAATGATGAAATTGTTACCTAGCTTTGGGACATTGAGTCCCTGAGATAAAAGGAGGGGACAATATCACCACTAAAGGTAGTGCTACAAAGAAGCCCATAGTTTGAGTAAGTTTTTGTTTGACCATTATCGCTCAAAGATAACAATGACTGCAAATGTTAATTAATTTTCATCAATGAACAAAAACCAAATATAGTCAGGTAACTAGCCCTCTAATACAAATTATGTGGGAAATCCCACTCATAGCAAAATTCTACACATAAGGTGTAAAATCAAATCACAAAATACTTTTTCATTAGCAAACACAGGCTTGTATAGCTTTTACAATAAGAGAACTAATTCAACAAATTAAAAGAGAAATGCTCAAATAGATCTCAAGTAGTAGTTAAACACAATAATAAAGACAATTAGAGATTTAATTTCAACTACTTCATGAGAATATGAAATGAAAAGACTTAGTCACACCAAACCATAATATTATCACTTACAATATGAATAATAATATAATACTAGACTAGATCCATGTTAACTCTAGATCTACCAAGCGTCGAGAGGGATCAAATCTCTTTTCACTTTAAAATTTGTTTTCACATCAAGAGATTTGATCCCTCTCAGGGCTTGGTAGATCTGGAGTGAAGATCAATCTAGGTGGTATTATATAAATTTCACATCTCCATATATAAAAGTATGATCATTTTTAATTTTATTAAAACCTTGATTTAATCTCTAGTAGTGGGGACAGAGGGTTTAGATATATCTCAAAAGTAATTATGATCTCTTTTTGTTTTATATTCAATTAAAAATATGTTATAAATTAAATTAAACTAAAATATTTATAAAATGTTTTCATTGTGAAATGAATTATTGTTTTTGAGCATGTGGTATTGATAAGCCATGGTATAGGCTCATTGTGTTGTAACAAAACCTATTTACAAGTTAATAATATCCATAGTAAAGTGGGGGTGAATATCAATGATTAAGAATCTTGTTATATTGTAAGTTTGTTGTAAGTATTAAGTTTTTATGTACTTATCAATTAAATTTAAATATAGTTGCTAAATCATTGTTAGTCCAAGGGTACCTTACCAATCAATTTGCACATTGACCATTATTAGTCTAATGTTGATCAATGCAACTTATAATGTTTAACTTTGAAAAAAAAAATGAAGATCTTATTGTAGTTTTTGTATAATATAATTCCATGTGGATAACTACATCACATATTTTATGTCATAATTTATGGATATGGTTCCAATATTCATGCATGATTTTTAGAAATTTGTGTAGTGATTTTCTAATCCAAAAATAAAATCCAACAAAATGACTCATTATCAGGTAAATAACATATTTTTGAGGAATCTCAAAGATTACAGAGTTCAGTAAATATCCATCAACAATATGAATAATTATGGAAGTCTCAACATATTTACCATCAGTTACTTCTCACCATAATTTAAGCAAGTCTTTGCAGAAAAAATGGATAGAAATAAGATGTAAATAAAAATACTTACGAGGATAACTTCCCACCATTATTTATTAGTCCCTGCCAAGGTAGGATTATAGCAATCGGTTTTCCTATTGACCACTAATAGTTTATTATTGATCATGACAACTTCTAATGTTTAACTTTATAAATCATTAAAGTATTTTTATATCAATTAAAAAAAAATTGTTAGAATGTGATTGCCTTAAAAGTTTGTGTTTTATTTTAGCTTTCTTGACACATGTCCCATGTCATACATGAAATTTGGTCACCTGGAAAACCAATAATTCAAACTAAACTACAAACTAAAAAGTAACAATAATATAAAAGTATATTAACTAAGAATGAAAATAAAATTGTGAAGTTAAACTAAACTATATTATTATAAAAATTGAAGTAACAAAACTAAACAAAAAATATTAGTAATAACTAAACCATATTTAAAACTAAACTAAAATAACGAAAAGTCTAAATTATAATAATATTAACTAATGTTGAATGAAGTTAATAATACAACCAAACTAAAAAAATCAATCATTTAAACTAAACTACGAACTAAAATGTAATAATATAAAAGTGTATTAATTAAAATTCAAAATAAAGTTATGACGTTAAACAAAACTAAATTATTATAAAAGTTGAAGAAACAAAAATAAATTAAAAAGTAAAAGTAATTAAAGTAAAACTAAAGTAATAAATAAACACGTTTAAAACTAAATTAAAACAATATTTAAGTAAAATATGATCCTATTATCTAAAATCGAATGAAATTGGTAATACAACCAAAGTAGGGGGGTTGAAGATACCTCTTTGAAGCTATTTGATTTTTTTGGTTAGATGGAGGCGACGACTGGTAAGAGCTAGGGTTTACAAAAATTATTCAGGTGTTGAACGCCATGGAGGGGCGTAAAGTGGGGAGTTCCACTCCCTCCTACAGTCAAACAGTCTCCAGTCGAGACAAGAAACCGCTGGAGGTTGAAAAAGGTCTTTCAGGAGAAGGGAAAGGGAACATCGACGATGCACAGGTGCAGACTAATAAAAGGGAGGTAGACAGATTAAAAGAAAAAGAGGAGGAGGACAAGAAATAGGAAGCAGAAAAAAAACAAAAGGGTCCATGTAAGCCTAAGACCGCGGTCACACCTTAAGTGGTATTAAGTGATCTAGCGCTGCAGGCACATAGGGATCACATGAGGACTTATGCTATCATTTGTAAATTCATCGAGTTATGGCCCACAGAGAAGGTGCTATAGGCGTGGATTAAATATCACTAGAAACCTAAAGGGGATATAGACCTAGATCTTCGGTCAAAGGGTTTTTTTACTGTAGTCTTTACTAATATCAAGGATAAAGACAGGGTGTTTGAAGGAGGACCCTACTATGCAGTAACAGGCCTCTATATGCAGCCTTGGATGATAAATTTTGTTCGGTAGTGCGAGACTTTCACTTCGGTTTCGATTTGGGTACGACTCTACTCCTTACCTTTAGATTACTGGCAACAAGAATATTTATCAGCAATAGGAAATAAATTAGGGTATTTTGTTAAAATATATGAGTCAACTAGTAATGGAAAGTACACCTCCTTCGCCTGTATATGTGTGGAGACGGATCTCTTTGGAGCGCTACTAGATGAGGTGATCCTGGAAGTTTTTGATGAAGAATGGGTGCAAACAGTGGATTATGAACATATTCCATTTAGATGTCGCAAATGCCATGAACATGGGCATCTATTTAGAGAATGTCCTCTCAACAAAACATAAAACAGAAGTAAAGTTACAGTAGGGAAAGACATTGAGAGCTTTCATAAAGTGGGAAATAGAGGAAAAGGAGGTAAAAGGTTGCAAAAGAAAAACCACACAGAGGGGTAACAGGCAAGTCCGAACAGGTACAAAGTACTAGAAGAAGAGGAAGAGGTAACAAAGGTAGATCAGGTCATAGAGGGCAGCACAGGGGAGAAGGAAAAGGAAGAAAATAGTGAGAAGACACAGGACATTAGCCAGCAAAATGGGACTATGTTAAGCAACATGGAACTGGAAATGGACCAAGAAATGACCCCGAGTGAGGTGGAAATAGAGGGTCATGAATTGCAGGATATTCTCGAAAGAGAACACCTAGATCTGGAAAGATTCTTGAAATAGGGGACCATGGGAGGTGTGGATTCACTACCTCAAGAGGAGTTTAATAGAGTGCAACATCTGTTCTATGGAGAACTCAGGCTAAAGGGCTTGGAGGGAAAAGAAACCTCGAAAGGCAGGACAATGAAGGGGTGAAAACCATGAAAACCACACCAAGACTCGCTCCCAATAACCTAGGAAGGAAAAGGGGTGCAAAAAAAAAGAAGAAAGAGCTATTGATGGAATGTGGAAAAATGATGATAGATTGAGGTAAGATGAAAGATCTAACCAGCTACTCCTTTACAAATCTTTCTTAATGAAGTTCGCATCTTGGAATATTAGAGGTCTAGGAAGTAAAAGGAAACAAAGGATTCTTAGCAACATAATGAAACAAGAAACTCCTGATATGATTTTTATCCAGGAAACTAAATGTTCAATACAAAAAATAAGAGAAATACACAAGAATGGCTCAATAGATATGAATTTCTAGAATTCAAGGCAGACAAAACAACAGGAGGCATTCTTACACATTGGAACCCCCAAAATATTGGCATAGTGGATGCAAAGGCATCTAGGAATTATTTATCAGTGGTTATTCAGCCTGTGGGAGACAGGGAGATTTATTTAATCACAGACATTTATGGCCCTCAGAGACTTGATGATAAAATCAGGCTACTCACTTCTCTAGAGGATCTAAGAGATAGACATTTAGGAATACCATGGATTCTGGGTGGAGACTTTAACATGATCAAATCCCTATCAGAAAAAAATGGTGGTACCATAACTATAAGCAGATACTCTATAGCATTTCAGAATTTTATAGACAACATGAAGCTAGCTGACATAGATACAAGTAATGGCCACTTTACCTAGAACAACAAAAGAGGAGGAGAGTCTCAGGTAGCCTCAAAGTTAGACAGGTTCATAATCTCAAAGGACCGTATGCTCATAAGCCTTGACATGATAGTGAGAATCCTCCCCTTCGATGGCTCGGACCATTGGCCTGTTCAATTTGAGGTTACTGGCATTGGAACCCCAAAGAACAAATCTTTTATATTTGAAAATATCTGGCTCACCCATCTAGAATTTATTAGCAACATTGAAAAATGTTGCAAATAAGAGTTGCAGATCCAGGGAATGAGAATGTTTCTATTACACAAAGTATTGAAACACATCAAGCTCAAGCTCAAAGATTGGAATAAGAATGAGTTTGGCAATATTTTTGAAGTGAAAAAAGTTGTTGAAAGGAAAATGTAGGAACTTAATCAAACCCTTATCATAGATGGCTTTGACAGGGAAAGAAATGAACAAGCCAACAAGCATCAACAGGATTGGGAGGACTTATTTAAATAAGAGGAAATATTTTAGAGACAAAAATCAAGAGTTCAATGGCTAAAAGAAGGGGAGAGAAACACAAGGTTTTTCCACAGATCTACAATGGAGCACAGATCTCACAACAGGATCTCAACGATCAAGGACTCCAGAGGCCAACTTCTCAACACTCATAAAGATATAGAAGTTGTGTTGGTTCAAAATTTTCAAAGCATAGCAGAGGAACCCATCTTAGATAGATCACAATTTATCAGGGACTTCACAAAGCACATTCCTAAGCTAGTAACAAGAGAAAATAATTAATATCTTAATAGACCAGTGAATGAAGAGGAGGTTAGTGAAGTCATCAAAGAAATGCAGAATGGAAAAGCGCCAGGCCCAGATGGTTTCAATGTAGATTTCTTTAAAACATGCCAGAATATTGTCAAGCAAGATATTCTTAATGTAGTGGAGGACTCCAGGAATAATAGAACCATATTTAAGGTGCTTAATACATCCTTCATCTCCTTGATTCCCAAATAGTACAATGCTATGATTCTAGACAGATTCAGACCTATAGCTTTGTGCAATGTGGTGTATAAGATAATATCCAAAATAATTGCCAACAAACTTAAACCCCTTC
Organism: Pinus taeda; assembly: GCA_000404065.3. Lineage (NCBI taxonomy): Eukaryota > Viridiplantae > Streptophyta > Pinopsida > Pinales > Pinaceae > Pinus > Pinus taeda. The sequence continues at coordinate 9,396 of APFE030369580.1, forward strand.
TTCCTACTCTGGTTTCTGTGGAGCAAACAGGATATGTGGAGGGCAGGCAAATTCTCAATAATATCATTTAAGCACATGAGGTGGTTCATTCATTGATGAGTAATAGGCAGGCAGGAATGATTATGCAATTGGACCTAGAAAAGGCTTATGATAAGTTAAATTGGACCTATATTAGGAAGGTCCTTCTAGCTTTTGGATTTGACCACAACTGAGTAAGATGGGTAATGGCCCTAGTGACTTCCTCTAGTTTTTCAATTCTGTTTAATGGTTCTCCATCTAAGAACTTTAGGCCTTCAAGAGGCCATAGGCAAGGAGATCCTCTCTCCCCATTTCTCTTTATTCTCATGATGGAAGGACTTGGATGAGCCATTAAGTCTGGTAAAGAAGCAGGTAAGATCTAGGGCCTCAAACTTTCTGAGAGCAGGCAAGCTTTGACCCATCAACAATTTGTAGATGATACCATGCTACAAGGCATTCCCACAGTCAAAGAAGCATTATCTTATAAACAAATCCTGAGTGACTTTGCTATGGCAGCAAGTACAGAGGTAAGCCTATCCAAATCAAAGATTTTCTTTTTCAATACTAACATTGTTATTCAGCGGAATATCTTCAGAATTCTAGGCTTTCAAAGAGATATGCTACCTTCAAAATATTTGGGAGTACCACTTACAGACAAACCTCTGAACAAGACTGTTTGGGAGCCAGTGATTAATACGCTGCAGGACAAGACTCGAAAATGGACAATCAGATCTTTGAACTTGGTGGGCCGACTGGTGCTCAAAAACGTTATCCTCCAAACAATCCCCATATTCATGTTTTTAGTCCTTCCAACTCCAAAAGGAGTTATGAAACAATGTAGAAATATTCAAAGAGATTTTCTTTGGGGTAAAGGGGAGGAGAGGAGGAAATGGGCCTTAGTAGCATGGGAAACAATTTTTAAACCTAAAAACCACGAAGGTCTTGGACTAGATGATGCTGAAGTGCTAAACAAATTTTTAGGGGAAAAATTATGGTGGAGATGGATAAAATATTCAGATGCTCTGTGGGCTCCAATTTGGAAAGAGAAATATGCAAGTAATTGGAAAAACAAGGACCACATAAGGATGTCTGGTACCATAAAATGGAATAAAGCTTGGGAGAATAGAGGCATAGTTCAAAAGAATAGCTTCTGGGAAATTAGAGCGAGAGACTTGGCATGGTTTTGGGAGGATAAATGGCAACAGGAACCTAAATTGTTAAGAGAGGACTTTGTGGATCTCAAGAATGATACTGACACCAAAGTGTTACTAAGGGTAAAATATTTTTTGGGATCAGACAAATAGTGAAGGAAAATGGAGAACCTAGAAGAAAATGGAATACATGGATGATAGCCCCTTGAAAGCAAAGGCTAGTGCTCGAATAGCAATTTTGGATCAAAGAAAATTTCTAAAATCAGTTGATCATGACCAACTTAGATGGGGCAATAAAAATGAAGGCACCTTTAACCTTAAAGAGGCAAAGCACCTAGCCTTGGAGCTTGATTCTATAGAATCGGATTGGGTTTGGAAGAATCTCTAGAAGCACCAAGGATGGATGAAAACCAAATTGTTCATGTGGCCGGTACATCATAAGAAAACTTTGACTTGGGAGAACATCTAGAAAAGGGACGTTTTAGGCCCATCCAGATGCCAGTTATGTGGGTCACAAGAGGAGACAATGGAACACCTCCTCAACACTTGCATATTTACCTCCACATTGTGGGATGGCATTGCCTTAATTTTCAGACAAACAGATAGGGATAGAGGAAGCATTACCAATACCCTTAGCAACTGGAGAAGAAATTTCTCTGATTATGAAATGATAAACAGAGCTTGGGCTTTAACTCCAAGCTTCCTAATATGGAATGTCTGGAAAGAGCGCAAATATAGAATCTTCAAAATAAAAAAGGTTCCTCCCAAAGCATCATGGGATAGATCTTAAGACAAATTAGGGAGATGGTTGGGACTTTACTGTAAACATCCCCCAAAAATCCCCATTCAAATGCTGATATGTAGATACTTCTTCAGTTGGGAATGCAGGGGCTTATTCCTCAGGGAAAGAATGGGATGGTAAAGCAACCGGTCACTAAGAAAGACTTCTGGCATCCTCCCCCTCAGGGACTTATGAAATGTAAGATAAATGGGGCCTCAAAAGGAAATCCAGGTTTAGTTGGTTATGGTGGTGTGTTAAGGGATGAAAAGGGATACATACAATAAATTTTTCATTTCAATTTGGGAAGAGCCACAAACAATATGGTGGAGCTAATGGCACTTGAGCAATGTTTAGAAATCTTGAAGCACAACAATCTTCAGAATATCATATTTGAAGCTTATTCGAGCTGATCATCAATTTGGTCAAGAGAATCTATTGTGGTTTGGCTCTGGAAAAGGTCTCGAGACACTGGAGGTTGCTTCAGGTATATCAAAGAATTCATCTCCACCTTTAAAACATAAGAACCTTAAGTTTCACACATGTGTGAAGGACGACCAATAAATTGGCGAACATACTTGCCAATAAAGGGGCTCTCTGCACTAAAAGCAGTAATAAATATAGATGGCAAGAGGTTCCATAGGGCATGTTGAGGGATGATTGTCTCAACCAGGTGAATGAGGATAGAGAGATATATCAGTACAAATATTGTCAATAGTTGCAGAGGCTAGGTTTATTCGATACACATTCAATATGAAGTGGTTTTCTAGAGGTAATTTTGAAATTGGTATATAGGTCTTTGTTAGCTTTTTCAGCCCATAATAGATCAAACACAAAGTTCTTGGGTGGAAGTTGTTTAGTAGCTTGTGGATTTTGGCTAAACTTTTTCCTAATACAAATCATCTTAGTTTTTCTCGGTGGGTAGAGGGATGAAAAGCCTTTAGTTAGTATGTACAACAAAGTCCCACCATAGGTACATAATTGTTGGCAATGGTTACAGTGAACCGGCGTGGTTGGTCTACAGGTTTTTGGGGGCTTGGACGGTAGGAATCCCTCCTGGTCTTCTTCAAAAGGAGACTCCTCTTATCCATTGGATCAAGTGATTGAGGATCAAGGGTGGAGAGTCAAATTGGAGTTCGAGGGGTTCAGGCTAGAGTCTTTGCTTCCTCAGCAAACTAGAAACTTTCCTCATAACAACCTAATATGTCAATACTGCCCTTAAGGTGGTTTACGGATTATTTGAAGCTCTCATCACCGGGAATGGTTTCACTGATTTAAACCCAATGCCACTCAACATGCAACACGTGGCTACAGTAGGAGAGAGAATACCACCCTCATCAGGTGGGTATTCTTTGGGCTTCTTTTCCATCCAATATGTTCCTCAACTATTGGATTTGGCGAGGCGGATCAACCACCTAGATGCATCATGTAGGTTGGTGGGTCCAGGTATAAGGCATGTCTCTATGTTATCGTTCGTGCTTATCTAGCTTCTTGGCGGGCTTCAAGGAATTTCGGGTAGGCCACATACTCATTGTTTATTCCCCTTTTGCAAACCCGAAATCTAAATAGATGTTGGTTTAATTCCTTTTCAGGGCCAGCTACAGTTCCATCTTGTTTGATTTTCTTTCACTCCATTGTAACGGATTATAATGCATATGTTTTGTGAATGACCTTTTGTTAGGGGAGTGTACCCATGGCACAATGATTGAACCTTTGTTTAGTTGCCCCATACCCTGGGGAGAAATTTTTTCTATGTCCCTGGTTTCCTCTGGGGTGGTTGTAATTTATGTAATTAATCCTTTTTGGTTATTTTGAATAGAAGGCACGACTCTTGCATTAGCAAAAAAACGATAATACAACCAAAGTAAAAATAATAAGATAAAAAAAATCAATACTTCAAATTAAACTACAAACTAAAAATCACCAAGTGTTAAGTAGTAGCTAATATCTGCCACTTAGTTTAAATATAGTGAAATTAGAGTTTGGACTACGAGATGATTAGTTAAATCCTTATGAAAAAATAGATATCAAAGTGCAAATGTTGTGCTAAAATGGTGCTTTTTAGTGATCAACCTACCTCATTGGTTGTAATAAAGCTCTATAAATTTATTTCTTTGATATTGTTTGGTTCAAATTGATATGGAGAAAGTTAGTTTCAATTAAATGAGATGTAAATTCTAGGAAACTTGTTTTGCATGAACATTTGTCTCTTACAATTTTCATGAGAATTATGATTGATATAGAGATGAATTTTAATTGTGTCTATGGCAGTCAAGACGAGAAATATGGAACAAAATTTTTATTTTTTATCTCTCAAATTATAATTTCCATTATTCAATTCTAATATACTAACTTTAACTATAAAGAAAATCATAACTTCTTCAACACGTACTAGAAAATTAGATATCAATATGATCAACTGCGAGACATTAAAATAAATAGAAGCTTATATTTGTTGAACAATAAAGAAAATCGAGAATTGAAAAAATATAAATGAAAAGAGTATTTATACTTACTAAATGAGCACGAGTGAAAATAAACCGTAGGCTTACTTTGCAAGTTCAACTATTATCACAATCATGTGAATATTGAAAGAAATAATAAAAATGAGACATAGCTTTATACTTTCTAAACAAACTCAAATGAAAGAAAAAAATTATCCTTAAGTTGCAAGAAAATTAAAATGCATTGCATATGGTATTGTTAGGTTTTGTATGTTAAAATTGTCAATATAATCATAAAAAAATCATAGATGACTCCATAGATAAATTTGAGATAGTTTATTTCAAAGAAAAAAAAGTGTTAACTCAGTGGATCCTACTCCCTATAACAATATAAAACTACTCTACATATTTTGTGGAGAAATTGTTTAACAATAAATGGAATAAAAAATGCTTAACCAACTTTGCAAGTTCAACTATTATCACAATCCAGTGAATCTTGAAAGAAATAATAAAAATGAGACATAGCTTTATACTTTCTAAACAAACGCAAATGAAAGAAAAAAAATATCCTTAAGTTGGAAGAAAATTAAAATGCATTGCATATGGTATTGTCAGGTTTTGTATGTTAAAATTGTCAATATAATCATAAAAAATCATAGATGACTCCATAGATAAATTTGAGATAGTTTATTTCAAAGAAAAAAAATCGTTAGTTCAGTGGATCCTACTCCCTGTAACAATATAAAACTACTCTACATATTTTGTGGAGAAATTGTTTAACAATAAATGGAATAAAAAATGCTTAACCAACTTTGCAAGTTCAACTATTACCACAATCCAGTGAATCTTGAAAGAAATAATAAAAATGAGACATAGCTTTATACTTTCTAAACAAACGCAAATGAAAAAAAAAATTATCCTTAAGTTGCAAAAAAATTAAAATGCATTGCATATGGTATTGTCAGGTTTTGTATGTTAAAATTGTCATTATAATCATAAAAAATCATAGATGACTCCATAGATAAATTTGAGATAGTTTATTTCAAAGAAAAAAAGTGTTAACTCAGTGATCCTACTCCATGTAACAATATAAAACTACTCTACATATTTTGTGGAGAAATTGTTTAACAATAAATGGAATAAAAAAATGCTTAACCAAAATCTAATATCTAAATTCGAAACAAGTTAATCAAATTGTTATGTCGTGATTATCATAGGTTTTATGTAGTGGTCTCCACTCTAAACATTAAAAGATAAATGTAAGAAAATTTAGTTTCATTTCATAGCGGCCAAGCGTGCCCTAAACCTAGGGATTTCAAGAAACCCAGAAACAACAACAAAGCATAGGAGGAAATGGAAACTAAAGAGAAAAGGGAAAAGGAAACAATAGCTAATATTGCTGCAAAGAAGGGGAGGATGTATGGTGGTGTTTCCTAAAATAGGAAAGGGAAATAGTTGTTTCTTTAAGGGAAAGAAAATTATATAAAGGTTAAGGGAAAAAAAATAAATTCAAATTAAAAAATAAAAAGAACTATGATTAATGGAATTGGAATAGAAAATAGAGAAAAGAAAAACATAGAAAAAAGAAGTATAGCTCATATTAAAAAGTAATAAAACTAAAAAAATTTAAAAAAATATATTGGAAAAAGTTTTTTTAATTATCTTTTTTCTCTTTAAAATTTGTCATAGTAAATGGAAAATATAAAGAAAAAAATCAAAATGTTAAATAAAAAGGAAATAAAACTAAAAACAAGTAACTAATTGAAAAATGGAAGTTACTAAACAACATCACCTCAACCAATCGCCTTACAAATAAACAAATTTAAATAATAGTAAAAATAACATAAATTTAATTCCTAATGTTAAACTTTGGATAAGTTAGAAATTTTATGCAGTCAAAGGCAAACTAAATAGGCCAAATATAATAATAAATGTATATTAACTAAGTATCAAAATAAAATTACGGAGTTAAACTAAACTAAATTTTTATAAAAATTGAAATAACAAAACTAAACTAAAAATTGAAAATAATTAAAATTAAACTAAGGGTTAATTTAAGCACATTTAAACTAAAATAAAACAACTAAAATTCTAAAATTATAATCATATTAGCTAAAATTGAATAAAAATAATAATACAACCAACTTAAACAATATGTTTAAAAAATAATCATTCAAACTAAACTACAAACTAAAATTATAATAAATATAAAAATATTATTACTTAAGAATCCAAATAAAATTATGAAATTAAATTAAATTATTATAAAAATTAAAATAACAAAAATAAATTAAAAATTAAAAATTATTAAAATAAAACTAAAATAATAAATAAACTACATTTAAAATTAAACTAAACCAATATTTAAGTAAATTAAAATCATATTAACTGAAACTGAATGAGATTAATAATACAATTTCATCACAAGGGTACGAAGCTTCATTAATATACTTATTTTTTAGTTATTAGATTAATAATACAATTCCATCACAAGGGTACGAAGCTTTCATTAATGTACTTATTTTTTTAGTTCGTTATTAGATTAATAATACAATTCCATCACAAGGGTACGAAGCTTTCATTAATGTACTTATTTTTTTAGTTCGTATGGATAGTTATCATTCTGTAGTGTTGGATTTTGTCACGGACTTTTAACCAACTTAATAATACAATTCCATCACAAGGGCACGAAGCTTCATTAATGTACTTATGTTTTAGTTATTTGTATTAGTTCGTATGGATAGTTATCATTCCGTAGTGTTAGGATTTTGTCACGGACTATTAATGTACTTATGTTTTAGTTCGTATGGATAGTTATCATTCCGTACTGTTAGGATTTTGTCACGGACTATTAATGTACTTATGTTTTAGTTATTTGTATTAGTTCGTATGGATAGTTATCCTTCCGTAGTGTTAGGATTTTGTCACGGACTTTTAACCAACTTACGGTAGGAGCAAAATTTATTTGTACTAGAGTTCTTGGCCTAGTTTTTTTTAAGTATTTAAATGCATTCAAAATGTATCATAATGCAAAAGAATTCGGTAAGGCTTCCATCCCAAATATATAATTTCTTGTAAATTTGAAAAGTAACGAGTTGCGGTTATGAGGTTCTTGATTTTGAAACTCTATTGTAGTCAGCTACATCTTATTGTTAGAGGTAATATTCTTTTCTTTTATATGGAATACAATTTGGAAAATCTAGTTTATGACACATTTCAAACTATAAGACACTAATTAATAATCCTCAATATTGTTACATAATAAAGTTATGGATATTGGAGTCTTGCATTGATATTTGGATTAATATCATGAAGTTATAATTATTTTAGATAAAGTTTTAAATGGATTTTAATTTTATTTATACAAAGAATGAAATAATGAAGAGATAATATTTATTTTATTTATTTTTTATTATAATTATTTTATATATAATAATGTTAAAAGATTTTAGTTTTAGCGGTCTCGGTAAATAATTGTTTTTATAGAAATGTATGTGGAAGTTTTTGGAAACATGTTATAACTTTTTTCTGACATTTATGAAATAATTGTATTTAATGTAACAACAATAGTCAAGATTTTGTTCTTATTCATCTTTAAGCAAACTACTAAGGCAATGGAGATGGTGTCGATCTATTGGTTTAATATAGGGCAAGTGGGTTTCATTTCCTTATCACATTAAACACTAGTTCCATTAGTTCCATCTTTTTAAAGATATTTTGTAATTCTATAAACAAATCCAATTCCAAATAAAACTTTTCTAAAATTAAATTAATTTTGGTGATGTTATGCTTGAAAATCTGAAGTAGTGGATTCAAATATGGTCATAAAAAAAGGATATATGCATTTCTACCACCAAAATTCTTTGAACTATGTTATTAGAAGTCACGCTTGAATACACAATAATAATTAAGTTCCAAAATTTTAAACTTTGAAACTTTGATTTTTGTTTTAAATCACTAACGATTAATGTTTTTACCTGTAATAATATATGAATTTGTTATTTTTTATAAAGAATTGAATACTTGAAAATAATAAAAGATTACAGTTTTAATATTTAAATATGTAGTGATGTTGTCTAAATTTTTAAAATTTGTGTGTGTGTGTGTGTGTGTAAAGAAATTTAATCTAAATCAAGAAACACTTTTTTACTCTAATGCTCTACAGAAACATCCACAAATGTGCATCAATCACATACACAATAAATGTATCTAGGGGAAACCAACTGGTAAAAAAAGCCTACTTGCATTAATAAAATGAATAGAGAATCTATTACAATTGCTAGCTCCAACTCCAAGCTCAACCTGCAAAATAAAAAGTGTTCTTTTTGCTCAATGAGAAGCTCTAACCTAGAATTAGATAATTTCTGCCCCCTCCTGAGCTCCTATTTCCTTACGCAAATCTTGAGGAATCTAGCTCCTATTCTTTAGGAATTTCCACCAAATTTTGCACAATTCCCAAGGATTAATCATTGATTGCATGCAACACCTATACACTCAATACTGGTCTAAAACTAATGTTACACTGCCTTGGAATCTCCACCACAGCTGAGCAATATGAATTCCTTACATGCATGGGTTATTTTTGGTTGATTGGTTAGTTAACTGGACGGTCTTTGAGTTAGATTGTTGTCCCACTGCAAAACTGACCTCCAACTAGTTCTATTAACTGTTAGAACTAGTTTAACTATGTACAACTGGAAATAAATGAACTGGATTGCTAGAAATTAGTAATCATGTAATCATAACTGAACTCCAAACCCTCTAACTCAAATTTACTGAGCTAACGTAGTGACAAGAGCCATGTCACCTCAGTTAAATACCTTCAAATTGTCTATTGATGTGGAAATTTTGAATTTTCTCAATTTGACCAAGGCTAAGTCAAATTGAGCCTTTATTTCTACACTTCTCAACCCTCCCTCTTAGAAAGAAAGGGATTATCAACCACCCATATCTTGCACCTGTGGAATTTGAACTTCCCTCTTGACAAAGCCTTTATTAAGATTTCAACGTCTTGTTCCTCAATCATATCGTATTATAGCAATGTTATCCACCTCTGCACACAATCCCATAAATGATGATATCAGATATCTATATGCTTGGATCGATCGTGAAAGATTGTATTCGTAGAGATCTTAATGTAACTCTAATTATTACAATAGATCACAATTGTATCCATCTCCTGACCAAACAATCCCACAAGTATCTTTATCATCTAGATCACCTCACATGTTGCTTGACTTGCATCCATGTATTCATCTTTTGCTGAGCTGAGTGCCATGGACCTATGCTTCATGTTGTACCAAGAAATTGTTGAGGACACAACACTCAAAATTCCACCTGATGTACTCCTTTAGTTGGATGGACTCCCTACCCAATCTGCATCTGTGAATCCACATGACTTCACTCCCTTTGTTTGTTTCTATCATAATCCATACTGGGGAGTGCCTCTGATGTAATGTAAGACATGCTTAACTACCTTCCAATACAATTTTGTCAGCCTAACCATAGCTTAGCTCAACTGGTCGAATGCATAGCACATATTTGGTCATGTCTTCACAAGATACATCAGTGAACCCACTAGATGTCAGTAAATGGTAGCATCAACCTCTTCACCTAAAGTGGCATTCTCCTACCTCCAGTTGGTCGCTAGAGGTGTATCCATGGGCTTACAAATATCAATGAAAAATCTTTGTAGTATCTTGTTGGCATACTTTCCTTGAGACGGAAACAATTCCCCATCACCTTGCCATACTTCCAGCTCAATGAAGTAGTGGATGAGAACCATTTCTTTCATCTCAAATTCTCTTACAAGGTCCTCCTTTCAAGAGCTAATCAGTTTCTCATCACTTGTCAATATTAAATCATCAACATATAAAACAATGGTAATAAATTTCCCTTCTACTAAAATATTATAGAGGTTCACATCCACTTCACTTTTGGTAAAGTCAATCCAGTGAGATAACTATCGATCCATGTGTACTAAGCTCGGGGTGCCTATCTGAGACTAGACAATGATCGCATGAGTCTGCACACATGAGACTCCTGATCAAATGTCTCAAATCCTTCTAGTTTCTTGATGTACGCTTCCTCCTCAATAACACCATTGAGAAATGTTGTTTTTACATACATCTCGTGGATCTTCCACCCCATATACACAAATAGTGTAAGAATTGATCTAATGGATGAATACCTTTCTACGGGAAAAAAGGCTTCCTCATAGTCAATTCCCTCAACTTGCAAGAATCATTTGGCCACAAATATAGCCTTATACTTCTCCATGCTTTTGTATGTTGCATGCTTAACCTTGAGGATCCATCTCGAACCCACAACCTATTTATCTATCGGTCTTTGGACCACTTCTCAAACACGGTTCTTCATGATGGATTAATATTCTACCACCATTACATCAAACCAAACTAGTTTCTCAACATCTTCCTTAAAATAGGATGGGTCGGTCTCTACAAGCTCAATCACTAGAGTCATGTAGCCAGTGTACCTCTAAGGTGACCTCCTTTTCTTACACAAATTTGAAGGAGCTCCCACATTCTCCCTAACATCCTGCACCAATTTATCATCTTCTGTGGTTCTCTTTCGACCTTCTCTGGATGGTTCTACTTGAGTGGATGTCTCCACTTTATCTCATCTATGATCCTCCATTTTTGGTTGCTCCACAACTTCCTGAGGCTCTTCCTCTAGAGGTAAAAACTCCTCTTCTAGTGGGATTTGAAGCTCCCTCTCAAGAGGGTCTCATTTCTTTCTCCTCATCAAACTTTGCATCCCTTCACACAATTGTCATTTTGAGGGAAGGTAAGTACACCCAATAATTGTGTGGAGTTTTGGTGTAACCCACAGAAACTCCCAAATTTATTGTCATCTCAACTTTATTCCTCAAATATTTGGAGACATGTTAGTAAATAGAGGCTCCAAAAATTCAGAAATGAGACACATCCGGCTTTTTCCCCAAGAAGGCCTCCTCCAATGTAATCATACCAAGAATCCGATGAGGACTCCATTTCTGCAATTAGACTTCTATCTTACATTCCTCTACCCACAAATGCAATGGCGGGAATTGTTCATGTAGCATAGCTCTCGCAGTTCCCACAATGCTTTAGTTCTTTCTCTCAAATACCCCATTATACAATGGGTTGTGGGGAGTTGTTTATTCTCTTCAAATTCCTTCTTTGGCACAAAATCCTTTGAATTCATTAAAAACATACTCACCTCCATTGTCACTCCTGAGAGCCTTCACCTTCTTATTGGTTTCTTTCTCAACTAGTGCCTTGAATTCTACAAAATTTGAGAAGATCCAACACTTTCTTGAGAAATCATCAATAAAAATAACATAGTACTTATCTCTGGCATGTAGGTTGTCGAGAAGGGTACACAAACATAAACGTGGGTTCTCTCCAAGAATGAATTTTCTTTGCTCTCTTGATCACGAAATATGGATTTTACATACTTCCCTAAGATACAATCATTGTAGACATGCTACTACTCAAGTGATCCTTTAGGGAGGCCAGTGGTTATTTGTTACATAATTTTAAGGACACCATGGTGCAAATGACCAAGTCTTCCGTGCCAGAGTTCACCAACATCTTGACTCTACAATTTCTCTTCCTTACTTCTTTGTGTAGCACAGTCTTCCACATCAATTTTATACAAGTTCTTCACACGAACTCCGATCTTCTTCACTTGTCCAGTGGTTATGTGTCTCAGGAATGCTTTCTCTTTGCTAAAGATCACATCATAACCACGTTCTTCTAAAACCTCTACAGAGATGAGAATCTTCTTTAGGCCTGGAAAAAACATGACATATTTTAGGTGAAGAGGGAATCCTGGCCCCCTATTAAATGTTACTATACTAATCCTGGTAGCACTTTACCCTCCATCGTCCCCAAGTTCAATATGCATATGGAGATCGTTCTCCTCAATGTCACTGAAAAACTCTCTACACCTTGTCATGTGGAATGAGGCTCCAGAGTCCAAGTACCACACACTCCCCATCATAGTGTTGGCCATGCAAGTGATAAGGGTGAAGTCTAGCTCAAATTGTGAACCCAAAGCTTCACCTACTACTCCTCCTGAGTTATTTTTTCCAGACTTTTTGTGTGGAAACTTTGTAGAATAGTGCCTGAATTCATGACAATTGAAGCGTTCTATTTGAACAAGTCTTTCTTCTTTCCTCCTTGGCTGGATTCTAGTTTGGTTCAAGATTTTTTCCCTTTTCCCTTCTTTCCCTTTCCAACCAATGCAAATTTTTCTTCATTCCCCCCTTGGATGAGGTGCCATCTCTGGTATTCTTCCTGATCTCTTTTTATACCAAGTTGGACCACAAGCATTCCCAATTTAGTAATTTCTCCCTCCCATTCACTGATTCCCGGTAGCTATGCCAACTTTTGGGAAGGCCTAAAAGAGCTAGGCTCACTAAGTCATCTTCTACAACATTCACACCAACCCCTATAATCTCATCCTAAACTTGTGTAAATATGGTGAGATACTACAGAATAATGTCATTCTTTTGCATCTTAATGTTTCGAAGTTTATCCTTGAGGGCTATTTTTCTATGATCACTGCTATTCTCGAACATATGTGTCAGTACCTTCCACATTGTGAAATTATTTTCTTTCCCATGGATATTTGAGACAATGTGGTCTCGCACTCCCTCCAAGAT
>APFE030369581.1:12129-51963 GCA_000404065.3 Pinus taeda
AAGATGAAAATGGAAGATGGCAATGGAGAGTAGAAATGGCAATGGGAAATAAGCATGTGAATGAGCCTCTTTCTTTTATTTGTGGGTTATGAATGGACAAAAAGAGATGGAAAGTGTATGTGAATGTAAATGGAAAATATGGAGCGAAATGAGGTGAATGGTTTATTATGAAGTATGGATGTGATGGAGACAATAGTATCTGGAATTTTTTCAAGTGTTTGGATATGATTTTGCATAAGCATATTTCCTCTTTGTTGCTGATCATCCTCTTATGAAACAAATTGGTCTCTTAGAGAGACACCATTCTCTTGTAGTCATTTGTCCTTCCTCCTGGAACTTGCAAAAAACTAATACTTCTTCTGCAATGGAATGTAAGATTATCAAAGGAGAGAGGTGATCAATCTCTCTAGTTATGATATTTATACACAAAACTAAGAATTTGTATTAATGAAACAAGTTCTCAAAGGAAAAATCAGAAGAATTTATACCTGCTTTGGAATTGGTGCTCCAAGTTGAATGTTGTTTCTTTTCAGCAATTTATTTCATTATTTGCCATTTCAAACTCTAATGATGGATTTATCATTGTGTAGATCTTGTTGAGATCTTTCCAACGATACTTGAATCATCAAAATCTGATTTTGTATGAGAAAGTTAGGCTGATTTGAACAATGAGGTTTTTCAGCTGTGGAATTGGAGAACAGCTGCGGAATTGAACTTTAGCTGCGGAACGTCGATGGTTTCTGTAGCTAAAAATCTTGAATAAAAATTTAGCCATTCATCTTTCATCATCAGTCCAAAATTAATCAATACGTTTAGAAAAGTGAGCAAATAACTCATTCATTTCATTGATTCAAAATTATTAATGTTTCCTTGACATGCGGTGACTTAGTGTGGCGAATTAGTGATAACACACAACTTGACTTCCCTTTGACCGGGATCTTTTTCATCGACTTGGATCAAATGAATAAGACACCATCCATGTACTGACATTTTCCTAGCTACCCATGTGGCTCATTTCATCTTTTGACACCTATAACCTATAGAAGCAATAAAATGGCTGCAGAATTGCCAGTTAGCTACGGAATCCAGCCTGATTCTGCAGCTAAAAGACAGTCAATCGTCAGTTTTGAAATTCAGCACGCAATCCTCCTACTTTTGTATGATCAATAGCAAGATCCATTGGTTCCAAGGCATAGTTCTCAAGGCCGCTGATTAAAGGAATTCTAGAAACTGGATTCAGCCATATGCTAATTATTGATTTACTCAAATTACTTAAAACCAAAGCATATAATCCACCCTCGCTGTAAGCGCAGTTTGATAAAGATGAAGTGGAAAATAGTTATGAGCTTGATCGACACTTTCCATGGGATTACGGGTTGACATAGGTCATTTTATTGCAGATTTTTTGGCTGAAAGTATGGTCAGACTGCTAAGCACGTCATAATAAAGTTAAACATGTACACAGAACTTGTCAATGGAGACAAAATCCATGAGTATCAACACTTGTGTTGATATTTTAGCAAGTAAAACTTCAAGTCATAGGAATAGTTGTTAGATGGGTGCTTGGAGAAGTGCCGTATTTGATCATCTTACTGTCAAACAGGAAGTAGCAGAACAGGATTAGACGGGTGGCGGAAGACGTGTTTCCTCGAACAACCAAAGCATGCTGTGTTTAAACTGTTCTTTGTTCATTTAGTAGAAATCCTTTTTTCTCATGCATTCAATGACACAGTGACCGACCTGGAAGCCAGGGAAATTGGATCTGGGCGGATTTCTCAAAGAAATCAGAATATGGTCGCAACTGTTCAGAAAAACCATTGTTTTTCCTCACGCGGCATGCAAAAAGAGGCTTCAGAGAACCGAGAAATTCTCCAAAACCACTTCAAGTTCCCTAAAACGGTTTATGGGTGATCTAATTGACCCTATTGGCGAAAAAATCAAAGTTTTATTTTTTCCAAATTCGCCTCCGTTTGGCCAAATCATGCATTTGAAGTTTGACGTTTTTTAGCGATTACACATTTTTTGTCTGTAAGGTGTATTACACAGACGGAATGACAAGGTTGAAGAATTGGGGCAACTAACTATCTCTCGTGGCTCTCTAGAAGAAATTAGTCACAGGTTTGTTATCTGAAGACAGAAGAATGAGCCAATCATCGATCCACAGTAAGAATCGTTGATATATTATCTTCATGTTTATTCAATATTTAAGATCACCTGATACGGGAAAAACCTTTTTCTACTAGTTTATTAACAAAGAAACTAGAGAGGAAATGTCAAACGATGATGCCCAACCCACGGGTTGTTAAAAAATTGCTGCAGTGGTTGTTTTTAATTCATATTGGTACCTTGGATTTTTAAAACAACGATTTAATAATTTTGCTGAAGCTTGCAGCTTAGATTATTTACATTGCAGGTTTTGTAGGCGGTAGAAATCTAAGTGGCGGCAATAATTGTATTGAGCTCATTGATTCATTTTCAGGTTGGGACAATACCGAGGCCCCTTAATGGAGTTAACATGGATCTACAAATTTGCATTTACCTCCTTGTTGTTACCTAATCGTTTAACATTTGAACCCTTGGTTTTTTCGCATATACAGTGCATTTTTTTTTTAATTTTTTTTTTTGCAGGTTTGTTTTAGGGCCAAGGTTTCAAACATGAATGCAGATTTTTCTATTGAGGCCACAGTGAAAGTTAGGATTCAAGATAGCCATCGATTCTTCTTCTTCTTCTTCTTCTTCTCTGAAATTGTGAAATTTTATAAGAAGGATTAATTATTTTCAATTTCAGGCAGCAAAGACTTCAAGTAAAACATGCTAAAAACAGGACTTTGACTGAGGTCTTAAGCTGATTTTTTATCAATATGGGATGGGTGACTAGGATAGGATCCATGTCCGGACAATTTCGGAGATGACCATGTGGTCGGTTTCTTCATTGGACGCCTATAACCTGCTAAACTTTGAAATTAGTTGCGGAATTCACAATTAGCTACGGAATCAGGCCAGATTCCGCAACTAAGTTGCAAAATCTTATTAAAAAAAGATACAGTGTTTTGAGGACCACTACAAACCATAACCAGTCAATCTTGGATAGTTGAACCTATCAAAGTAGTTGGGTTTCATTTATTATTATTATTATTATTTTTTTTTGAATAAATTGAAATGATGAAGTTTATTTTGTCTCATTTTTTTTTTTTTTACATAACAATTCCTTTTCTGATCCTCCAGATCACACAAAGTGCAGGAGGAGAGCATACTCAAGAATTATTAATAATTTTTTTATAACAATTCTTTTTCTAATCCTCCAGATCACACAGTGCAGGAGGAGAGCATACTCAAGAATTATTAGTTTTTTTTAGATGTAAAAATAAGGTCTCCTAATTAAACTTCCCTGGAAACGGCGCCAAAAATGTCTAGTCAATTTAACGTCTTAAATTGCTCTACATAAATTATCAATCCAGGTATCATAAACTGATGAAGTGTGGTGCACCATATGTGCTTAGTTAACTTTTTTTTTTACTTCGTTGTTTTATAGTTTATGCTGTTTTTGGGGGTTTTGTTTCTCATGCTTAAGGAAATTAATCTAAGAAAACTAATCTACTGTGAGTTCAAATGCTCCAAGCACCAATTGGAAAATAGGAGGACTACTTTCTTGGAATATTTTTTTAAGCATAGATTAGACAGTTAGATATGCTAATTTGAAATGGAAAGCAAATACAAAACATGTAAAGGAAAACTAATCTACTGTGAGCTCAAATGCTCCAAGCACCAATTGGAAAATAGGAGGACTACTTTCTTGGAATATTTTGTTAAGCATAGATTACACAGTTAGATGTGCTAAATTGAAATGAAAAGCAAATACAAAACATGTAAAGGAAAACTAATCTATTGTGAGTTCAAATGCTCCAAGCACCAATTGGAAAATAGGAGGACTAGTTTCTTGGAATATTTTGTTAAGCATAGATTACACAGTTAGATATGCTAAATTGAAATGGAAAGCAAATACAAAACATGTAAAGGAAAACTAATCTACTATAAGCTCAAATGCTCCAAGCACCAATTGGAAAATAGGAGGACTACTTTCTTGGAATATTTTGTTAATCATAGATTACACAATTAGATATGATAAATTGAAATGGAAAGCAAATACAAAACATGTAAAGGAAAACTAATCTACTGTGAGCTCAAATGCTCCAAGCACCAATTGGAAAATAGGAGGACTACTTTCTTGGAATATTTTGTTGAGCATAGATTACATAGTTAGATAAATCTACAATCAACCGGTTGAACACACTTGCATGAATTAAAATTGCGTGAATGGAAAATCTAATCTATCAAACTTGAAAACAATAAAATGACATAATGAAATCAAAGCAAAATTACAAAATAAAATCTACTCTACCTTACATTCTAATGTGCTCCATGACATTTACTTCACATCTCCTTCCATGTTGAAAACATCAAAGCTTTATTCAAATTCTTCAAAATTACAAAGTACAACAAAGCTCTTTAAAGCTTTCAAAAGCCATCAAGGAATAACTACAAACTCCAAGCTAAAGAACTCCAAACTCTAAGCTTACAAGCTGAGACTAATAAGCTAAGCTAACAAATGAAGGAGAGAGATCTCCTATTTATACAAAAAGATGAGAAGCCATTTCATTAATGAGAGTCCATGAATCTCTCCCTCTACCTCTAGAGTCCTAATCAAAATAGGAACTGATAAGACACATGTCTTTTTAGGGTTACAAAACAATTAGGAGATGTGACACATATTCTCATGCTCCCATGATTCTTTCCACTCAAATTCGAATTTGGCCTTAGATTGCCACATAAGGGTCTTCTAGAAGCCTCCTTTCAACCTACACATGTTAACAATCTCAACCCATTTGTTAGGTATAAGCTTATGCACATTATTTCCTAATTTTTAACCACAAATTCACTTAAAAGGCTTAGAATTAATAAAGTTTGGAAAAACATAAATGTGGTCCAATGATAATGAAAGTGGGATGAATGTGGTGACATAGTAGTGAAATGGAGGTGAAATGGAGGTGATATAATGAACATAATAGTGAAAGTGTAATGGAAATGAATGACATTTTCAAGACTCAACAACATACAAATGAGTAGGAACTTTCAGGACATGAAGGAGGTGGTGGAGAGGAGTAGAGCACTCCTTTCACCTTGAAGAAGCGTGGAAAGGAGCAGACTATGGGGCCACGTTATAAACATAAGTCCAACAAGCAGATGCACATTGACCCAACGGTCCTTATAGAAGGGGATCTCGATGAGATCAGAGACAAGGTCAGAGATACCACAACAAATTTTTGGTAAAAGTTTGAGAAATAATAAATGTAGAGGTTGGGGAGTGTCCAAAGGATTTGTGTGAGCTGCAGATCCAGACTAGTAGGATTCAAGCGAGTAATGGGCAAGCAAGTGGGGTGTAAGCGAGATTGACACAAGGAAGAAGGACAATAGAAGAACTGGAATGAACACTAGACCTTAGAGTCATACCTTTACCCAAATGATTGATCTGTGTGGAGTCATGGTATCAAAGCAGATTGTGTTTGTAGAATAGCCATTGATTGTTAACCAGGTAAACGTTGCAACGTGGAGAAGGAATCCTTGAGCAGATTGATCCAAATATTGGGAAGCGATGAGTCGTTCATAAGTTGACCATGACAGGATTGGATGCAGGTGAAAACACTGAAACTAAGATGAGTGATGAACAGTTTCAGCAAGCATTCTTGACTATGAAATAGATGTTGGGAGAACTGTACGAAGACAAGAAGGCAAGAGATGTAGCTTCCTCTTCAAAGACATCGAAGAAGGACAAAGGTAAAAGCAAGGCTGATAAACCTCCTTCAACTCCATCATCTCCATCATCCCCTTCTTCTTCTTCTTCTTCTTCTTCCAGTTCATAATCTAAAACAGAAAAGAAACCGAAGAAAACCTTTCTTTTTAAACTTCATGTAAAATTTGAATTACCTATTTATGCTGGTGAAATGAATCCTAAAAAGTTAGATAACTGGATTAAGTAGGTAGAAGTGTATTTCCATATTTAGAACATCTATGACGATAAAACAAAACTTTAGTTAGATACACTTAGAATGGGGGGAACAAATTTAATCTGGTGGGAAAGTAAAACTCAAATATATGTAAAGAGAAAAGGAAAAATAATATCTTCATGGTCTAAGTTTTTAAAAGCTCTTAGGAAATAGTTCTATCCTTTAGGATACATGAAGCAAGTTGTTATTGATTGGCAGCATCTAAGGCAAGGTAAAAAGCAGAGTGTTAAGGAGTTTACTCAGGAGTTTAGAAAGAAAGCATTGGTGCTTGGTATTTCATTGGATACACGTGAAACTTTATTAAAATACATCAACAATCTACATTCATATTTGCAGCATACCTTATTGATGTTTAATCATGATGATTTTGATGAAGTGTGTGTTTAGGCCATACATATTGAATCAGGTGGCAGACCATTCAAGTTTTCATCGCAATCATCCAAAGAGTTGGAAACCAAAGATTCCAATGATAGTAAGGGGAATAACAATTTGAAGAGAAAGAAATCAACGATAGCTGAGAAGCAAAGACCTACTTGTTCTCATTGCCAGAGAATTCGTCATGATGAATCGAAGTGTTGGAAACTTCATCCAGAACTTAAGCCCAAAAAGTTCCTTAACGAGAAGGATGAAAAGAAGGCAATTGGAGCAGTCCAACAAGATCTAGGTTCAGATTCAAGTGATGAAGGGAGGATAACTGCTATGGTTACGACAGGTAAAACCTCTAACACTGGTTCAAGTTTGAATACTATTGCATCTTCATCAAACATAAATCCTTCAAATGAGGATAAAAGAGTTGAATTGTTTAATATAAGGATAGCTTTTAAGCATACAAAGATAGATACAATGTTTGACAGTGGATCACAAGCAAATTTAATATCTAAATATTTAGTTAAGAATTTGGGTTTGGAAACATGGAATCATCCAAGACCTTACCCACTAGGATGGCTAAATAAATCAACTCAGATAAAAGTCACCGAAAAGTATCGATTAAGGTTTGCCAGTACAGCCAATTACATTGATGAAGTGGAATTAGTTGTGGTTCCAATAGACATATGTGGAGTTGTCTTAGGAAATCCTTATCTTTATGATCGTGATGTAGTATTTTACAGGAGAGAGCATAAATATCGCCTTAAGAAAGATGGGGTTGAATTTATTGTTAGGGCACATCAAAACAAAATCACTTGAATTTCGTTGTTGCTAACCAGATGAAGTGATTAATAAGTTCAAATAAAAGATTTGCATTCATGTGTGTAAAAGAACAACATAAGAAACAACATAATGTTTTTTCAGGTTATGAGACTCAGCTTTAAGATAGTTTGATCAATGAGATAGAAACTATTCCAGTTCTATGTAAAACCAAACATCTTACTCATAAGCTAGGAATACAACATGAATTATAGTTTGTGCCTAAAACTCCTCTTCCTAATGATAGAATGAATCAATTCAATTCAAGTTTCGAAATTAAGAGTTACAGGGATACATGTTAGTATTGGGGAAAGTCAGTGATAAATTTATCTTATATTGTGTCACCATTTAATGTTTCGAATAGTTTGGAAACCTCTTTCCAAGTGGAGAGGAAGCTTTTTTGTTTTCGTATCAAAGCCTTTTCTAAAGCAGTGTCAAAGTATTTAAGGGACACTTATGCATCAGGGGAAAGTGCTAATCAATGGAAACATCATTTAAGTAATAAGGAAAAAGTGATTCAAACAAATCAACAGCTAATTCAATACTTTCAAAGACAAACTAAGTTGCAACAATTTCCACATTACAGTTTGATGGGTTTATGGTAGAAAGTTCACTTAGTAATCAGGAAGCACAAAAGTATGTCAATTCAAGTAGCTGGTTTTATGTCGAGAATATCTTTTATTGTCTTTGTCATTCCACAAAATATATTGTTAATACATGTTAATAGTATTGAACAATATCCTGTAGACACTATTTTCAAAGATGATTATGAATCACTAACTCATGGTTCTTTGTGGAAAGAAATCAATTGCCATGTTCATAATAGGTTGTTTGACCATCGTCGCAAGATGTTCATACTACAGATGGATGGAATAGGTCACTGACTGAAAATGTGCCATGATCAGCATCATCAGGGTCATCACTTAGAGGTGATTGATCGATTGTATTGGTATGTTACCAGGACAAGGTGGAAAGTGAGGTAGCTCTACCCTCATCGACTATTTGTTTAGTCAAAATTTTGTGGTCCAAAAGATTTCAAGTGGAGAGGATTGATCCAGGAGGATCTCGTTAGATCAGTTGCACAGGTTCATTGTCAGTATTCAGTGTTGTTCAGTTTCGATAGGGTTGTTTATGGTCTAGGTTGTTCAGGTAATGACTATGGTTGATATGGTTTTGGACCTGGTTGTCAACATGAGGTTGTCGTCAATTTCGCCAGGATTGGTCATCGACATGTGTTGTCATACACTCACAGGTTTTGATGTCGATGGGTTCGTTGTCATGTGACAAATGTTTCTAATGTTGCTTTGTGACATTAGGTGGTAAATGGGTTTTTTTTCTATTTGATGTAAAGTTCTAATGTAAAACCCTAGACTTAGAACCTAATGAAAACATTCAAAAATAATTAAAAACATTAAAACCCATGTACCCACATTGTATCAAACCTATGGTGAAAAACCTAATGCTAAAAGCATGTATCAAAACCTTATGCTAGACCTAAAGCTAAGTCTAAACCTATTCAGACCTCGTTTTAATTGCAAACTATGTACAAAAAACCAATTTCCTTGGTCTAAAACCCTTGTATTGAACTCTAGGGCTATGAAACATGTTAAACATTAAAAACAATGCAAATAACATTACAAAGTCCTAAATCGTCAGCTGTAACTATGTCAGAACCGTGAGGGGTTAAGGTTCATGTGAGCGTATATGTGAACCACAGTCAACCTTCATCGTGAGCGGGGATAGTAGTTGGCAGAGTCGCATTAACCACGTCGAGAGTGACATGTGAGTAGCAAGGATATAACTACACAGTCAGTGTAACCATAGTCATTGCCACAATCGCCGGAGCATCACCAAGCCTTAACCATGCGAGGAGTCAAAAAACATGTGAACAGTCAGAGTGACGGTAGCTGGAACTGCTAGGGGAAGACCATGGAGGTGGAAGTTGGTGGTTAGACCACTGCTTATTCACATGGGTAGTCAACAAGCTACCAACAGTCAAGATTTTAATACAAAGTCTATTTGTGGGTTTTGTTACGAGTTTTTTAAACAAATTAATTTGAGGACCATGGTGCTATACTAATGTGTCATTTCATGACTAGACTTAGACCAAACCACCCCTAGATTGCAGCTTGTGAATTCAAAATTCATCTTGAGGAGGTTTGAATGCTCCTGGTGGGTTTTAAAAGACAATTTTGTCCATTGAGGTGGAGGAGAGTGATTTTGGTTTTTGTATGTAGATTCTGGAGATCATAGGCAGTTTTGTTTTCAGTGTAATAAGAGCATTTGGTGTCAGAATTGAGAACCGTGATAGGTGTTGGAAAGATGGTTCAGAGAGATATCCTTTGACAATGACCAGAAGTGCCTGCACGCATATTAAATTTGGTCAAATCTCTATGTAATCAACCTCTTCTGTTTCAATCCTAATAAAGTAGTTTCCCATCTTGAAAGCGGACCCAAAGACGTAGTCCATCAAGGATGAAATCCATAATCAATATTGTTGTCTGGTATCACTCTGTATTTTCTATTTTCATTACTGTTACACATCTTACTTATGTTTTATCAACTATCGTAAAGTTTTTCTTCTCAAGCAGTTCTGTCGATTTCTGCACTTTCAACTAACATTCAATTCATTAATGGATAACCAATTTTACATCAGTTTTTAACTTATGATCATTTTAGATCAAGTCAAATGAAGACCACACCATGTTAAGTATAGTAAATGATATAGGAGTCAACTTGGTCGTGTTGCCACTTCAGACCCTCCACGCGTTGCATTAGGGGGTGTCGGATGAGTTAAGGATTAGAGAGCAATGTACCATTGCCATCATCAGTTAATTTAAGGTCAATAATGAGCATATTTTCACAGAGAAAGATCAGGTGCTGAAAGAAAATGAGGAATTGCAAGCACGAAGTTAGAGCCTGGAAACAACCATAGAATAGGCCTACAAGATAGTTCCAGAATTGAACATCCCAGAGGATGCCGTAGCTACAAAAAAGTGAGAAAATTGGCTACGATGGTTTGCGCATCAGAGGATGAGATCGACATGGTTACTTTTGATTTTCAAATGAAGATATCATAAATGCAACTGAAGTTGTAGCCAACTACTCTGCTAGAGGCTCGAGAGCAATGTGAAGCAATGATCAAAGAGAATATGGGCACCTTGGATACCGCAGTCATAGACTATGCAATGATGTTCGACCAAGCCATGGAGATGTGGACAAATTTGCAGGAGGACCTAAACTTGCAGAGGTTGAACACAGATATTAGGGAGACACAACCTTAGTATGATGAAGTTCGAGCAACTTCGTGCACTTTGGTGCCTGCACAACGCCTCGTGAAATTTCAGGAAGGTTAGCAGCTGCAACCATAGGCAGAAGAATTATAGAGAAAAAAGGCCCTTCTAAAGGCCATATTACAACCATGCTAGAGGAAGCCTGTCGTCTTACTCTTTTGCTTCAGGAAAAGCTAAAGTTATTGCAATAGACACAGAGGACAATGCGCTTAGAAATGGAAGGCCCAATGACTGAGAAATTGGTGGAAGAAGTACAACAAGCTACGGTTTAGAGTGCTACTGACATAACAACATTATAGGTTGAGTTAGGTGGCCTTTGTAGCAAGATCAAGGTGCGTGCATAGTGACTCGAGGGCGAGTCACCATATTTGTGTTGGGGGCCTTTTGGGATAGGGTCCATAGGGTGAGTTTAACCTAGTTTTGTAAAATTTTTGTAATGAATGTAAATTCTTCGATGATTGTGGATACAAAGTGTGCAACTAGATAAGAGTCAAAGGGGTTTTATCCCCTTGTTTGTTGTTGTAGCAGCTATAGCCACCCTCCAATTTTTTTCCTTAACTTCGTTTTGGAGCCTCCCTACCAACCATCCTCAGTAGCATGCCTTTCACTGTTAAGCACATCAACTTCAGCTTTTTCACAGAGTCTTATCAGCCTGTACATGTAAGTTTGTTCCACCTCCTTCATAGGTTAATTTCCGGGCTTAGCGTCAGTTGCTGGTTGAGAAACTCCCTTTGGGAATTGTACAATTCTGGAGGGGAACTAGCATTCCCTCCAGAAATTGTGCAAACCTAGCTAGGCTCCATAATTGTGCAATTCTTCTTGACAACCTTCCTCTCAAAAATTGCGCAACTCATTCCAGGACAACTGCTCAGCCCAGAAATTGCGCAATTCTGGGTAGCACTCACCTGCTCCTCCCATAAATTTCTTAATCCCTCAAGAATAGCTACCTGAGTAGCTAGCAAAAATTGCACAAAGTAGCTAGGCAACCTTTTGGGTTTAGAAATTGCGTAATACAGTCAAACAAGATTCCTTGAGAAAATTACATAGTCTAACCGAGGACAGCTGCTCAGCGCAACAATTTTGCAATCCTGGGAGACGTTCACCCGTTCCTCCTAGAAATTGCACAATCCCTTTGGGACAACCATCTCTGCTCAGCCTAGAAACTATGCAAATCCATCTCCCATGCTCGTAGATCGATGCATGTTCCTTCAGGTTGACCGGTTGTCTCTAGGACCGATAAAAACTAAGTTGCATGCGTGGACTGCTTTTCCTAATGCAACATGCAAAGGCATCCCTAGACTTAGGGATCTATTTTTAGTAGCTAGAGGTTACATGCATGGATCACTTTATAAACCTCCTGCCAAGTGTTGCTTTCCATATATTTGTGCCATGCACATAATAACCTCGATTTTATCAAAACTCATTTTTCGGATGCTGTAGAGTGCATTCCTTGCATCGATCTTGCAGCTCTGACATCCCACATCGCATCTAGGAGTTGTCAACACATTAAGATCAACTATTTCAGGGTAAGCCCGCTACGCATATCTTGCGTTGTGTTTTTGTCGGTTTTTGTGTTTTGGTTTGTGTGATTTTTGTTTGCTTGATTTTTGTGAACACTTGCTATTGTTTTCATGCATGTTAGCTTGTACAAGCATCGTTTCAGTTTTTGTTTGCATCTCATTTCTGTCACATTCATGACACTATTTTTGCATCGATAGTTGTCATCATAGAGATCCACTTCACTCGCATGCATGTTGTCCCATTTTTTGAATCCTGCACTTACTGTTTGCATGCATAATCATTTACTATTTTTTGCACTCACCTCATCATGCATTCAAACTTCTCATGTTTTTAGACACCCTTCGACCAATCTGGGCTGCCTTGGCCTAGACCGTGCTTTGACCAACTAGCATTGCGCATTTCCAGAAGTGAAGGCTTTGCCTTCCCACCAAAAATTACACAAGTCTAGCCCAACACTGATCTCTAGGATTGCATTGTGCAAGTCTTGGAGGCAATATCCTAATGGCCCTAGAAACTACACAATGTAGTTTGCTAGTTGCATGCCACTGCTGACTGAAATTGCGCATTGTGCAGTTTCAATCCTCATCAGACTAGGCTAGACTATGCATTGTGTAGTTCCAGCAGTCAATCAACATCCTAAAAGCTTGGACTGTGGCTTGCCCAGTTTTGGCAGTTAGTATCCCGACTTCCCGACAGAAATTGTACAACCTTCATGATCAATCACATAGGTATATTTCAAGTTAGTCCTCAAGTTTGTTTTGGTTTTCTACTAACAGATTACTTTCCATGAGTGTTGCTATGTCTCTAGGCATCATAAGTGTTTGTATGTCTCTCAGCAACACAAGTAGAATGGCCTTCAGGAGAGTAGAGTTAAAGGACACCATTGAGAGCACAACAGGGGTTGCGGCCAAGCAAGTGTCTATGCGCTTGCCTACCTATGAATACATCAAGTTGTTCGTAGACAAGTACGTCAAGATAATATGGTAGAAACATCACAGCGAGCAACACCATCAGCAGTCGTAGAAGGAAACAAACTTGGATGTGATGAATGCAAGAGGAATGTTGTTGACAACACATAGGTGGAGCAAAGCTATGAGCTCAAAGCAAATACACTCGTGACGAAAGTATCTTTGGAGATCCAAGCTATGAGGTGACGGCGTGACACGAAGATTGCATGAAGTTAGAGAGAAAACATAGAAGGATTTGCATGTTCTGAAGCAGAAACTCAAGGAAGAACATGAGTTGCACAAAAGGGAGAATGACTTGCAGCAGGAACAGGTACAACAGGGGGTGCAACATGCATAGATAGATGAAACTATGCCTGTAAAAGTTATAGATCCATCCCAGCAACTGGCACGGGGCAGACAAGGTGAGCAGTGTTGTTCATCACATGCAAGGGAATTCAGCAGCATGCATGTCATTGTGCACACACATGCAATTCCACCCATTTGGCACACTCACCAAGGTGAAGACAAGAAGCAAGTGCAACTGGAGTTGAACATGTGTTCTGACAATTTGATGTGCATTTCCACCAACACATGCTTGGAGATCAACGTAGACACTATGCATCAACATGTTGCCGGTTTGATCATACCCATGACAACCATGTGCATGTTATCAGTGGAGTTGGATAAAAGATCCATATCAGTGTATCGGGATGCAAAGGAGGCAAGTTTGCTTTCAGTAGGATGTCACCATTGAGCATGCGAACACCACAATGGACCACCAAGCTTGGCATCAGTTCGCCATGGTCGACCACCATGAGGATGTCGAAGATTTGGTTGTCCCACATATGTCCGAGTCTTAGTGATGTCTAGCATGGCTTGCTCAAGTCTATGCCCTCCCACATGGGTATATGTGCATTGTAATGTACAACATCATGTAAAGTGAAAGTCCAAGTGTCGATAGTTGGACATGATAGTCATGTAGTAGGTGAAGAGTCATGAGGGTAGGTGAAGAGTCACAAAGGGGAATGTCAAGGGTCACCCCAACCTTTGCTATAAATAGAACCTCATAACTCATTATAGAGGCTTTTTGTCATCCAAGCTTCCAATAGGAGTATCTTAGAGAAATCTTGGACAATATTGTAATGAGCATTGTCTTCTCCACTATGCAGTGATAATATATCTCTTTAGAGTAGCAGGCGACAATGACCGTAACATTTCACTTTCGGAACTAGTGGTTGGTCATGATTGTATTGTATGATTGGAACTTTTAGTTCTTAATATAAGAGATCCAACATGTTTCATGCATATGTTGTTATTGTATTTCATATAACTTGTCTACTATAATAATATATGTATCTATTTGCTTATTCATGCATGTATGGCTCTCCTATATAGGTATGTATGAATCTTACTGAAATGTGCTATTGATTTAACCATCACTTTGGATTGCTAGCTCACTTGCTTTCTAGTTTGTGATGCATCTTTGCTTGTGTGTTCCCTTCTTAACTCCATGCTTTCACAGGTTTCAAAGAGGCATACTCACCTCACCCTCCATGTGTTAGAACTGCTCATGCAGCTTCCTTGATTTCCTACATATGTCACACCCTTGCTACCAACAAGGAAATCTTACTTACCTCTATGCGTAACCGCGGTCAAGGCAATATTGTATGACCCACTGCTAGGACTCCTACACCAAACGATCTGAGGTCTAGTTGTGACTTCTTACTGGGGAGACCCCCTGACATGTTGGTAGGTCCAGAACCATCAACATTTGGGTAAGTGATAGGTTTGTTGTTGAGATTACCCCGTGGTCTGCGGACCATGGTATTGTATTAGAAATATATATAGAATAAATATATATATATATAAATATAATAATATATATAATATAAATATATAATATATATAGTTGAGGTATAAGAGACTAGTGAAAGTAGTTGAAAAAAGTTGAATGAAGATTGTGTTTTGGGCTAGTGCTAAGGTAAGAAAGCTCTGTTTTCCTATACTTAGGTGAAAGGAGAAGGCTCCTCTAGCTGAGTGTGGATGAGGCTTTGGAAATTACGTAGCTGAGTGCATGGACCCCTACATATAAGTGCACAAGGTGGAGAAGTATATAAATGAAAGTTAGAACTGAATATAGGCAGATTTTGGATAAATATGTTGCATCTGAGTATTATTGTGAATTTCATTTATCTTATGTTTTGTCGCCTAATAATGTGTTTCTATGAAATAATGTGTAAATGCAAAGTGAATATATTGAATCTATCATATTTATGAATGACTTAAGTAATTAACTGGTTCTGCGAAGTTAAGGATTAATTCTGCTAGGATTTTTGATGAATTGTGTATATCAGCAGGAAGGAAGATCTAGGGTTGTTAATTAGTGTACGAAAGTGGATAGTTTTCCTCTTTAGGGTATGTGAAGACCAATCGTAGACCTTCGTGAAGGTATAGAAGCCATTTTTCTGGAGCTACGATATTAGGCCCTAGAAGGATACCGATCTATGCGAAGGCAGATTTGAGCCACAAGAGCTAAGACCACTTATCACATTGTCTCTAGATGCCAAAACTTGGTTCTAACATCCCCCGATACTACTTTAGGTGAGATTGTAGCTTGCGCTATGTAGGTTGTTTCCAAAAGGGCCAACAATTAGGGTTTTGTTGGTTGGTGCAAACAACTCTGAACCTAGGTCAGGCCTCGTTAAGCCAACACTCACGGAATGCAAATTTCTACCATTTCGAGAATGAGTACATATGAAGAACACAATTGAGGGTTGATCAGGGTTTATGGTGTGGATCGTAGAGAATACACAAGAAATACCTATGGAGAACATAGTCGGGTGTTGATCAAGTTTTATTGCGCAACCTGTGGAGAATACACGGTCGAGAACTACAGAGAAAACATTCGGGTGTTGATAAGAGTTTATGGAATGCCCCGCAGAGAATACATACGCGAGGACTATTGAGAACATAGTTGAGTCTTGATCAGGGTTTATGTTGTGGCCTGCAAATAATATATGGGTTGAATGAATAGCATATGGGTTGAAATATTTGAAATAGTATGAACAATATATGGTTGAGTGTTATATTATGTAATTATATTGAATGATTATATATACATACATACATATACACACATACATACACACACACACACACACATACATACATACATACATACATGCATGCATATATTACATTTAAACGATATATTAAAATCCTTTTTATATATTAAACATTTAAAATTGTACTTATTTATTAATATATTATATATTATATAGTTTTTTCATTTTATTAATATAATGTAAGACCCATGGATAAGGTGCAGAAATTAGTTAGTGAGTGAATGCGTCTCAAAAAGAGATAAAACCTCTAGAGAGCATGAATTAAAAACTCACTTAAGGTCGACCCTGGAAGTGAGAGAAACCCCACAACATCTATGAAAATAAATTTAGAAACTCCTAGTTTACTTTAATAGTTGTAGACTTGGAATGGGAACTATTGATTTCCCATCTTTGACATCACCCAATGATGGAAGATATAAAGCTATTGAGATAGATGACAACTACTAAACATTGTAAATAAAACAAAACCTTGACAATGTAAAGATCATTGAGTTACCAACTCATTAACTACTCAACACTAATAATTTTCTATATAGAAACCATTATACCTGAAATAGCTAAATAAAACCCAAATGCAGGTTAACATCGTAAAATAATCAACATGAAAGAAAAAAATATACATTAAGACATAAAATATCTTGGAAACCTGAGCAGAAAACCAACATTCAGTTAGCTTCAACAACTAGGATTTTATTATACAACAATGGGTAGGTTTCTCTCCAATCCAAGTCTATGCTTCTTAATGAAATCTATTCATTATTTTTCTTCCCTTCTCACCAAAATAACCCCTTCTCCCAATAAAAATTCATCATATGGGATGGAGTCATGGTTGGGCTATGTTGTAGTGGCAACAACCGCCCTTCAAAATTTTGGCTTACATGCAAATTTCAGAAACAACCTTGCATCCTACGATTGATCATCCTTGGTCACTTGTTGGTAAGCTGATGATTTCAATCTCCCCTCCTTGACAGTAAGAGTTGTCCGTGTTTTGATGTTTATGCAACGTGTGCCATTTTTGGGCATAGGGGTTGTTGATTGTCATGCAAAGGGAATGCTGATTTTCTTCAAGGGAAAGAATGTGCGCTTGAGTGGTTGTCATCATATATACATGTTTCACACTCACTTATCACACTCTTGTCAAAAAGTTTGATGCATCAAGAAAAGTATGTCTTATGCACTCTAGATGTTCTACATTGTGTCACTAATTGTCCTTATGCAATCACGATCAAGTCCTATCAATGTTTACATATGATTCACTAGTCTCATGCTTAGCCATTTTCCCGAGCAACCTAGCATCATCTAGCTTCCCAGAATTGTGCACTTTGCTTATGAAACCATCAAGCTTCCTCCCTTACCTACTGAAATCCTAGAGTGCACAAAGACACTAGCCTCCCTTTCCTGCTAAAACCCCATATCCCATAGAGAAACCAAACTCCCTTTCCTGCTGAAACCCCACAGCCCGTGGAGACCCTAGTCAACACTGCTCTCCAAAAATGCGCAGAGCAGTCAGGTAGCTGGCACTTCTCTCCATAAATGTGTAGAGAAGTATAGATGCACTACACTTAGAAATTGTACAGAGGTGTCCTCCTAAGACACCCATCATGCAACAGTGTCCTGTGCCTAAAAACTACGTAGTGTTGTCCAAGTTGTCCTATCGGTCTTACATGTAGAAACTACGCAGATGTACTTCCTAGGGCCTCATTCTAGCAGTAGTCACTATCCGCTGAAATTGAACATATCTACCTCTCAGTGACTACAGGAAAAGGTGACATGATGAGATCATTCCCAAGGAGTTTAGGAGAAGGACAAAGGAACCAAGTAATGGAAAATATCAGGACCGCATGCAAACTTCGTCGAATGCATGATCATCTTGAGGGTAAGTATGGTAAGTAAATAACACCTTCCGAAGTATACCTCTTAGTTGAGTTTGAAGGACTATTTTTCATTGTCATATCATCCTATCCTCAGTAGCATGTATGTGGGCAAACCCAAAAATCATTTTATGTGTTTCTGCTACATGTCTTGCATCCTTTTCACTTGTTCGACCAACTATCATCTTTAGCATGTTGATTGCTATGTCATGCTTGTGACCTCCTTCTGGTGATGTTGAAGGTTGTGTTTGAGTTGTGTTTTCTATGTAAACATCTATCGCACTCACACATAATGTTTTAAGTACTGTCACACAAGTGTCGTCGTAGTCGTCTGAATGTCTATCCAAAGTGTCGCACTTATCACTTTCACCATTTGACAGTCCTGTAGTCAGTCACATTGATCATGTTGTCTTGTTGGCTTGAGGTGTCTTGTCATCAAGTCATGTTGAGTGTGTGTTCACAAGGTCATGCATGCACAATTTCACTCGCTCACACACTTAGTCATTTTGTGGAAGCTATGTTGACCAGACCAACCCCAACAACTAGACCTCCACTGAGCTGCATTGCGTAGTTTGATCCCTTAGTGAATAATTAACTACTTCCCAGAATTGCGCAAATCTTGAGGCTGCCTCCCAGGTAGTCCGCGCTACGCAATTATGGAATTGACTTGATTGAATGTCACCCAAAACAACACAAAATTTTTCTAGCAAGCCATTTCAATCTACGTTTCCCGTAAGAAAATCAATTAAGCCTCCAGCTGGTCAACCGAAGAGTTTGACCAGGCAGTGACCCCAGGCCTCACTCCTCCAAAAAATTGTGCAGAAGCTGCCAAGTCTGCCCACTTCCACTGACTGAAGAAATTGTGCAGACATGCCGAACAAACGCCTATTTCTTGTCATCACATTTCCCTAAAAAATTGCAAAGTTTTCCTAGTCAGTCACCTTGTCAGCCAGCCTGCTATGCATCCTGAAAACTGCACAATTTTCATGAGCAGTCTCTGAGCTACGCAACATCCTACTCAGCTCAAAAACTACACAAGGATGTCCAATAGGCCAACCCCCCAGCTACCTAACATCCTACTCAGCTCAGAATCTACACAAGGATGTCTAGCAGCCTATCTTCCTAGCTCTGTGTAGTTTTTTCCAACAACCTCCCGCAGCCTGCTATCAGCTCCCCAAAAACATTTTGCAATTTTTTCCAACTGCCAGCTCCCAAGAGAAATTGCACAATTTTTATTGCCAGTCTCCTTCTGCTACCTACACTATTTCCGTGAAAAAAGTGTGTAGATCTTCCCTCCAACTGATCTAGATCCTGTAGACAATCACTACTGATATGAATTTCCCATCTCAGCCTCCAAGTGAACTCTATGCAATTTTCATGGATAGTTCCTGAAGCTTGCATCCTTGCTTGAAATTTTCCTCACGCAATTTCAGAGCCTTGTTCTCTCTCTTGGTCACCTGCATCCAAAAGCAAAAAAAAATGCATCATGGTAGACTAGGAGATTTCTAGATTTGATTTTATCTTGTCATGACTGATTGTAGATACATGTACATGGATCATACATGGCACAACGAAAAATGAGATGAACAAGGAGCTCTTGCAAGGATACTTCTTCATGAACAGATGAACAAACAGAGCATGCAAAGCATAAGCAAAGGAGAGACGTCCACATGCAGTAATCAAGGGAACGACAAGACCATCAAAGACTCCACACACCTTGCCATATGGAGGTGAGGCTATGATACACCAAGAGCACATCCATTACTCAGAAGCACTACAACTCGACATGCACACCACCAACAACATGAACATACCAACGCTGTTGTGTCGAGTCATGTCATGAGTCATCTCGGCCACATCACTATCGTGGGCCACATTGCTGTAATCAATGTAATGTAACGTGGAAGTCCAAGAGACCCACATTTAAATTTTAAGAGTCATGTAAACTTGAAGAGTCATGTAAGTCAAACAGTCATGGGGGACGTCAAACAGTCACAAGGGTTAGTTTTACCCTTGGTTATATATACCCCTCACTTGTACATGAAAACGAATTTTCACCTTAGCTCCTCCCACATAGCCTTGGGAGTCTGTAATCTTTTCTTTGAGGAGAAAGAAGTGGCTCCAATGCCCCACTATCGGGGTTAGTGATGTAATGGTGTAAGGATATGTCTTGGAACTTTCACTTAATTAAGAATCCTATTAACAGGCCAACACTTTTTTACACATGTATTGTATTCATTTGTAAGACTATTGTTTGGACACTTGTAATGCATGTTTCTTTAACCCGTGTTACGACATATGAACTATTTCCATTTTTTTAGTACATATTCTATTGGAAATGTGTTATATCAGTTTCTAACATTGTCTTGCCCATGTTGGCTATCCCACCAAACACTCAATAGATTCATTCTTGTAAACTTGTTATAACGCTCGTTGCACTTGTGTGGACTATTCCACTGGGTGTTGTACGTGCTATCTGTTCAGCTTGCGTTTGTGACTTCCACATCTGCATGGACTACTCTTTCAGAGGTTGCGCATTTCCTGTTGTGTTTTGTGTCTCTAGAAGATTTGGGACTATTCCCTTTCAACTTGAGACTCCCTCTATAGTGAGAGAGATTTGACACAAGAAACACTAAGCACTCACCAGGCACACGAACCTCGATGTTCGAAGACAAAGTAAACCTCTCTCATGTGCTGAAAATCAAGAGCTAAGGCAAATATTTAAGGTAATGGAAACTGGGCCATCGTACCAAATGGGACGCCTACATCAAACAGTGTGAGGTCTAGTTGGGACTTCATACCGAGGAGATCATCTAAATGTTGGTGGTCCAACACCGTCAACATTTTTGGTGCTAGAAGGAGGGTCAGATGATAAGTTGAGTCCTCACAATCTATTTTAAATCTCTGCATACGTATCATGAATAAACACATAATTTCTCTTTCGGAGTGTATGTCATATGGAAATGACTTTGAGATCTTAGAAGAGCTTTGGAATAACTTGTCACAAAAATTACGATGGTCGAGGCCAAGTAGCCTTGGTTAGACATGTGGTTGGCATTGTAGGCTCCTACGGAAGACATGAAATCTTTGAAGATTGCATGACCTATGTGTTGTTCGCATACACACTTTGAGGGCACCCACTACATTGCTATGTCACGTTGCCTGAAAAATATATTCATTCTCTCCCTCATCTGGTCATAGAGATAGACCTTGCGTTCAATCATTTTTAATGTAAAGCACTCAATAAAGAAATTATGAAATTACGGAAAGTACCTAATGAATTCATTGATAAATTTAACACACGCTTTTGTAATATTGCATATCGATTTCCTGAAGATGATATTGATTGGTAATTCCTCAATGGAAGATTTAAGTATCTTCTCTACATATCTAAAAATTCCTAATTCTTAGAATCATTCAAACCCCTCCCAACATACCTCAATGTTAGAGCTGCCAAATCTAAGACGGATGAGGTCATCGTCATAAGTAATTGTCCATCCTCTTCTCATCAAACAACTCTAGCTCCACATTGCACTGTGGAAGAAGGTGCACGCACATCTGTTGAACTATCACATCCTCCTACCCCACCTACTCTCAATGTTTATGCAGATTTAGCTTGCAAGCCTACTAGTTTTCATGTGGACTTGTTACCTCAACCTCCATCCCCATGTTTTAGTGATCCCCTAGACTAAATTGTCTCGTGTTCTTCTATTATGGACTCCACACTTATTGTGAACGAGGATCAAGTTGTTGACGAAGTCGGTGTTGTGCAGCTAACCTGTGCTATCATTCATGATGAATGTGTGTGGGAATCTAAAGAAGAACCCATGGTGAAGAATTAATCCCTTCCATCCGCACCTCATCCGCTTTATCCTAACATCCTTTGTGATTATGCCAGTGTTGATTTCCCCTATGAAAACTCATTTCTGGATGTTTCTACTTTCGATCATTCACAAGACACATTGGATGTAAGGTTTTTCATTACAATGTGGAGAGGACACATCTTCCTCTAAAAATCCATCCCATATATCATCTAAGATTCCTGAAAACAAAGAGGGTGAACATCCTTGCTTCTCATCTACCCCTCTGCATGATTCATCAAATCACAAGCATGTCAATGAACATCCCAGATTTTTTTATCATGGATTTTGTGATCTCTGTACTTCTTCTTTTGATTACAATGTTGATTCACTTTCTATTAATCCGTCTCTGCCACGGGTCTCCGATGATCTACCTATTGATGGAGTGGAAACCCTGTAGGTTGTTGAGGCACTTCAACCTAGGCTGATGGTTATGTTAGGCCCTCTCTATCCTGAGGTTATCCAATCAGAAAATTTTTGAAACACCCAAGGCTTCTCATCATTCTTTGCTTCACATTGAAGATCAACCAAACAACTAGATTTCACTTCCACCACTCGAATCATATGATTCCATCGGGAAATATTTGGAGGAATCTTACACAATGAGCTTGGTTGCAAAGCATAAGCTATTGGTCTTTCATCATTTTAGCTAAAAATTCGAAGGGAAAAGTGAAATATAGAGTTGCATTAAATCATGGAAAAACTGCCAAAACAAAACATTAGCAAGGTGGGTTTTGAAGAAACAAAAATCAAACCCATGACTCCAAATGCCTTTATATAGAGTTTCCACAAGGAAAAATGTCATTTTGCACACCAATGATAGAGAGAAATCATTTCAAGGTGATTGAGAGAGCAAGCTCGCGTTTTGAGTGAGGTTGGAGGTGTTTTCACAAGGCACGATGCATAGACAGAGAGGCGCGGTGCACAGACAGAGAGGCACGTGCATAGAGGGAGCGCGGCGCACTGGACGCTACCACGCAGTGTTAAATTAACACGAACATGGCACACAGGCAGAGGGGTGCGACGCACACCCACAAAGGCCTGGTTTTGTTCCAAATTTGCAACAAATCACTTTGAATCCCTTCCAATTGACTGGTAGGGTCGACATCTCGATTGCTCATATGGTTTTGTGAACATGATGGTGGTTTATGGCCGTGTATAGTCACAATAAAAATGCCTAAACCCTACCACTTAAAATCATCAAAGCCATTTCTCTTAGGGTTGTAAATTTGTTGTGTTGATACCAAGGTTCCTCCTCCCTTTCACCTTTCATTTTTCCCCTTCTTTCCATTGTTCCCTTTCCCCCTATTCCATTTTTCCCTATTTTTTCCCTACCCTAAAACGTTACTAAACTCCTATTCCCTATCCCCTCCACTCATTTGTCAATGTGAAACCCTGAGATCCTACCCTATAAAATCCCCAAACCCCCTACATGTCCCTAAACAAAATTTCTCCCCATAACCCCTAATCCCATCATATTATTCCCCTTCCTAACAGTCCCTTTTGCATTGTTCCCCTTGGTGGCAGAGATCATAAAAACACATAGTTTCATACCATCATCAAAGGGAAGCCCAAGCACAGTCCATATACAACAGTCATGGCATCTGAGCATTCATCGAAGTATGAGATGGAAACCCAAAGTGATTCATCCTCGGAAGAACAGGCTCCCCATAGACATCTTAAAAGTGGCAAACATGTTAGGGATGAACCAACCACCCTCACAGAATTGTAGGCCTACCCTCTTACTATGTCATGTTTCCAGCATCTATCATGTTTTGAGTTTTGTCAAAAGGTGGCTAGTGTTCTAGTTCATCATGAGTTGGCCCGTCCTTTTGTGCTTCACTTACATGGAGATCACTCTATCTTGGCCGGTGTCACCTTCACACTGACACCTGAAACTGTCTCATTAGCAACCGGAATACTGAACGTTGGAGAACAATGGAAAAAGAAACAGAAGGTTGATCAGTAGCATTATGAGCCATACATTAAGGCTAGTTTCTTGAGGCAGCTCAAAAGAGTCTTTCTATTATGATATTTGAAAGATGAATATGCTCCACTCATGAAGTTGATCATGAAATATTTCAGCTGTAAGGGGAGGTTCTCTCGTTTATATGCCTATCACATCAGGGTGCTCATGCACTTTACCAGGGTACGGATGATGAAGATCCCATATTTCATTTGCAGGAACATAGAGAGGATGAACACCTTCATGCAACACAAAACCCCTCAGCAGCAACTTAATAATGTTTATCACTTTGCTCTTATTAAGATTTTGGTGGTTCATCAGCTGGGATTGCAGGGCAATACTTGGGATGATTTCATCTCCCGTGACCTCTTCAGCACTTCATAGGTATTATCAGAGGTTGAACATGAGATAGGTGGTCCTTCTAATCAGTATGAGCACCATGAGACTGCTACTATGCTGGTATTCATCACCTATCAGAGAGGCAGTAGACATTTGTTCGCAGCAGCAAAGCGAGTGTTATCTCCACCCGGGGTGGAAGGGGCTTCGCTTTCGATATCGGCAACACAGGTATAGGACAAGGGCAGGAGGCCCATGCATGATGAGGGGCCATTAGGTGAACAAGAGGCTGACTTCATCCTCATTAATGATGATGATACAAATGTGGAGAGTGCCAAACTTAGGAGGACCATCCAGGAGCAACAAACGGAGATCCAAGCCTTGTCTCTCACTTTGGAGAGGGCTAAGTGGATTATCATCTATTTGGAGTAGAGGAACAAACAACTCAAAGACCAGCATGAGATCATGGAGCTGCAAAACATCCGCGAGAATCGCCAAGCTGTCCAAAATAGGAGGATTGAGCTCACTCCATTAGAGAGAGATTAACAATGACCGAGAGTCTTGGCTTGAGCAGATCAACATCCACCTTGAGAGACTGCTAGAGAAGGACAAGAAGGAAAAAACATTATTGAGGCGGATGGTTTATCACTACAGGGCACGGAACATGAGTTCAAAGGCTCAGATAAAGAGTTTGAAGGCGAAATTGAGGAAAGCAACAAAAAGACAAAAGAATAAAAAAGAGCAAGATCGGCTTCGAATCTTGGCTGAAGCCTTTGTGGCCCAGCGTAGCACTTCATAGAGGATCTCCAACCCAAATTTCAAAAAAATTGGGACAATTTTGGTCATTTGACAAATTTTTGTTCACAAAATAGGGTTTTTCTCCCTGTGCGCCACGCCACTGGCACGACGCTTATGATAGGGAGCTCCAAATCAAGAAAGGTTTGCATTGTTAGATTCAGCATGAAAAATCATGACTGCTGGTGCATGGCCAAGAAGTTTGGGCAAGTTTTGAGTCCCCAGGAGGTCAAAAACACTTAAAAAATGACCTCTCTGCCCCTATTTTGACACACAGTAAGCAGTCTTGGGAGATTGAAGTTTTGGAGGGGAAAAGGAGCACCAAATTCAGAAATTCCATTTGAGTTAGAAAGTAGAAAGGTAGGGATTTCTAACAAGCACACTTGGGAATAATTTGGACTTCAGAAGGTACCTCAAAATTGCCTCCAAAGTGGCGCACTGCATATAGTTTTGGGTGCGGCGCACAAAGACCCAAAGGCCAAAATCACTTCCGCTCTGTGACATTTCGATTCCCGAATTTATCCAAGTGGGCCCGCTCATTTACACTGCATTTTTCCGGCACCTAAGGCAAAGTTTAAAAGTATTTTCACTAAAGGTTGGCTTCTATCCAAGTGGCAAAGGAAGGCAAGTAGTCACCCAAGCATTTGTCATTTTTGTAGCGCTGCACCTGTCACTAATGGTTGGCTTTCCATTTCCAGCTTGTAATGATTTGAAAAGCTCCACAACTGTGGGTCATTCAATTTCCTAATGGAAAGATCTATTTATTGCATGTAAAACCATTTGCAAAGGGTTGGTTGTAATTTTTGGAGACTAGAGAAACTCAGTTCTTCATTGTATATTTTGACAGAGAATTAATGAAAGGCAGCGGCTCTGGTTCATGAGATTCATGTGGTGTGAGTGTAGCAAATGTGTTCTCTTTATGTTTCATATGTATTTAGTTATGTTTCACAGTTCATTCATATTCATTTCCAGTGAAATTTTCTAAGTAAGATAAGGTAGAATTCATGTTTATTGCTCTGCCTGTGGGAAAATTCACGTTCTGTGTTCTTCTTCTGTTGAAAAGGATTCATGTGTTTATGACCTTTCACCCTCCTAAAAAATATTTCCATTTTGCATTGTTTCAAATTTAATTGCTAGACTTTCCGCCTGTCTTGCCTCACGAAGTAATCTGTGCCTTTGTGTTAAATTCTATGCTCATGCTGTTCGTTGGTCCCATACATCCCAGAAACTCAGTCATTTATCAAAATTGCCCCTTTTCCATATCTATTTACTAGCCTAAAATCAGTATTTCATTTTGAGTCATCTCAGAATTTATTGTGTATTTTTACTGAGTGTGACCCAGAGAGAGCCCTCTCCTATTCTGGTAGGACTAGCTACCAGACTGAGCGTGGTTTGTGGTTACCCTGAATTTTGCCTTCCTTCAGCCTAAGGTAGATTTAGGTGCTAACATAGTGGTGACTCCACTGGGGATGATATTGCATCCATTACTTCTTGATAATTCTAAGCTTCCGGACGATAAGTTTAGAATTTGATAGGCTGAGTGAGTTGGTCATGTCCTTTTGATTTTTCTTAATAGCACGCTTGCTCTTAGAAGATATACCAGAGCTAATCCAGATCCAGATCCTCTGTACATCTACGAAAATCCCAATTTGATTCCAAGTCTTCGTCGTCAAGGGAGCTCTATATCTCCTATGTTCAAATCCCATTCATGTCCTGACATTTTTGAATATCTTGAAGAGCTAGATTTTGATGAGCAGCTTGAAATATCATTGTTCGAGACCAAATCTGAAAGGGCGGTTGACTCTAATGTCCCCAATCCACAGTTTCTTGTAGACTTGGAAACTGAAAGAGCTAACCGGTCAATTGATAATTACATTGTGGCACAGCTTCAAACTCCAATTGTTAGCCCCCTACAAACTACGCACACTTCTCCAACACCTCCAAGGCCAAACCCACCAAGAGTGTTGGCTACTCATTTTGCGCCTCTTGTCCCGCCTCATGTTTTAGATGATATGCCCGTAGATTATCAAAGAAAAATATGGTTTTTTGATGGCACTCCTAACAGCATTACCGCTCAGCAACATGTGGATAGAATGGCAGATTTCTGTGAACTTCACGAGATCGATGCGAAGAATGTGGCAATGAGACTCTTTGTACAGACATTTGCAGGTGAAGTGAGGAAATGGTTCAGAGGTTTACTGGATACACATATCGCTACCTTGGCCAACCTACAAATACAATGTTTAGGCCGCTTGGAAGTGAAAAAGAATCCTCTCCAAATTCTGGTTGAATATGAGCAAATCAAACGAAACGCTGGTGAGTTGGTCCAAGACTACTGCATTAGATTCAATTCTATTTATAATGAAATTCCCGATCATCTAAGGCCACCTGTGGGGCTAGCCATGGTGAAGTTTCCGGATGGTTTTGATGCTGACATGGCTTATCAATTAAGAGATAGAGAACCAGCCACAATGGAAGACATGCAGAAGATCACGGTCAGCGTTGAAGCAAATCTGTTGAACAAGAGGGCTAGAGCAAAGGCACAAAACAAGGTCACCGTAAAAGAAGAATCTTCCTTAGTAGATCAATTACTTCGGAAGGTAGAGCAGATGCTTGAAAGGGTGAAACTTGACAAACCTGAGCCACAAGTTAGAAATCCTAACTTCCATGGCCAGCAATAGCCACAATATAGAATAAGGCAGAGAGATCAGCGAGCCCAAGAGTAGACAACACAACAGCCAGTACAACCACCTTTGCAGCAAAAATTTGTGCATGGACCGGAGTCAGATGAGGACAGGAATATAATAGGTGAAGAAAACCACTTCTTTACTCCTGATGATTTTCCTATTTATATTACCGAGGATGAGGAGTATGCAGAAAGTTCGATTGTACACAAAGATGCAGATTTCATTCTAGCAAATGACACTATTTGGAGGAAGAATTAGATGAGTACCAAAGAGGCTATATGAATGCTCTGTCCGCCTAGGAGCAACGATATTCACATAGAAACAGAGACGTGTCGGTTAAACCAGTTTGGAAGAGGAAGGACGGTGAGGCATCAAAGAATGATTCATCAGTTGCACAAAGGAAAGGAAAGGAGGTGGTTGATCTGGATAGCAGCAAACCATCATCAGCAGAAAAATCAAATCAGCCAATTGCATCAAAAGAAAAGGAAAGGAAAGAAATCGCAATCAAAGAGGTAGAAAATGTTCCCGCTTTTAATTTAGAGAATGAAATTTCTAAATAGAAGGTATCCATTCCCTTGACTGAAATAATGAGGAACAATAGTTATAGAAGTCAAGTGTCCAAAATTTTAAATTCTGACCCAATGTATGACACGATGAATGTCGAAGATGATCAACCCGAAATGATTTTTGGGCTAGCATCGAATGGTGATTCTCCTGATAGTGATGTGCCACCTTTTTATATTAGTTTAAGACTGCATGATTTTGTGTTACATAATGCCATGTTTGATTCCGAAGCTTCTCACAATCTCATGCCCAAGGCTATCATGGATAAGCTGGGTCTGGACATCACCCGTCAATACCATGATATCTATTCGTTTGATTCCAGCAGAGTAAGATGTATCGGGCTCATCAAAGACTTGGTTGTGAGTCTGGATCAACTCCCAATGAAGAATGTTTTGATGGATATTGTTGTAGCATATATTCCTCCCAGGTTTGGCATGCTTCTTTCCAAGTCTTGGTTAGCAAAATTGAAAGGGACACTACAACTAGATTTCTCCTATGAAACGATTCCGGTGTTTGGCCAAATGAGGAAATTGTATCGGGAAGAAAAAATGAAATACATGATTACAAGCAAGGAGAAACCAATAAATCATCTGATTAATTATGTACATACAGATTTAGAGTATTTTGTTTTGTATTCTGATAGTTTCAATGATATTGATAGTCAGTT
Organism: Pinus taeda; assembly: GCA_000404065.3. Classification (NCBI taxonomy): domain Eukaryota; kingdom Viridiplantae; phylum Streptophyta; class Pinopsida; order Pinales; family Pinaceae; genus Pinus; species Pinus taeda. The sequence continues at coordinate 41,009 of APFE030369581.1, forward strand.
AGTAGAAGCAGATGATATTCCAGAAATAATCGAAAATTTCAGAGGAGTTTTAAAGAGAGAAGGACAAGAACAACAGAACACCGTTGAGCGCTCAGCTAAAAGTAATGGACAACAAGCAGACAAAGCACGTAAAACAGATTTTCAACACTTACAAGAAGAGGAATAAGGTCTATGGACCATGGATTTCGATGGAGCAGTGGGAAATGATGGTGCTGGAATTGGGATTTGGGTACGCAGTCCTTTCTTTTCCCCGAACAAAGTGCCTAGTAACGTGCGGGTATGCTCTTACAAGTTGGCTTTTGATTGTTCAAATAATGAAGCTGAGTATGAAGCTCTGATTGTTGGCCTAAAAATTCTAAGAAAGCTGAATGCTAAGAGGATTGCAGTATATGGCGACTCCGAATTGGTGATTAAGCAGGTCAGAGGCGAATATCAAGCAAAGCATCCTCAGATGTGGGCTTACTGTAATGCAGTTCTAGACATCCTAAAATTATTTTCAGAATATACCTTGACATGTGTGCCTCGTATACAAAATAGCATTGCTGATGCTCTTGCTAAGGCAGCAAGTAGTTTGAATATCCCAATGAACTCCAATAATAAATTCGAAATCCATGTCAAGCACCGTCCGACCATCCCGGAAAATCATAGATATTGGCAAGTTTTCCAAGATGATAAGGAGATTGATGATTTTCTGCAAAACAAAGGTAAGTTCAAAGAAACCTCAATTGATGTAGAAAATGATGATGGTAAAGATAATGGTAAAGATTATGTGCAGATCAATGAAATGGATGTGTTGTAGCTAAAGAATAACGTTATTCCTAAAGGTTTGATACCTTTAGAAGAACTCTTTGATCAAGATGATGTAGCCCGCAAACCAACATTGCAGCCAACAGAGAAGGGTGTGGAAGAGGTCAATGTAGGAACAACTAGTAATCCTAAAATGGTAAAATTGTCTAAAGAATTGCCACCAAAAATAAAGGAAAAATATATCAGTTTTTTTTCTTCATTTGTCGATGTGTTTGCTTGGGATTATTCCAACTTAAAGACATATGATACCAATATAATTCAGCACACTATACCCATTAAGCCCAATCAGAAACCTTTCAGATAGAAGTTGAGAAGGCTAAATCCAAAGCTGCTGCCATCAATTGAGAAGGAGATAAACAGGTTGTACAAATAAGGGATCATTGTTCCCATCAGATTTTTGGATTGGATCTCTAATTTGGTGCCTATACGAAAGAAGACAGGTGAGATTCACTTGTTCATTGATTTTAGAAATCTCAATAAAGTTTCGTTGAAAGATAACTATCCACTGCCCAAAATGGACCATATACTTCAACAAGTAGTGGGAGCATCTCGTATGTCACTCCTTGATGGTTATTCTGGATATAACCAAGTTTCTGTCCATGAATATGACTGAGACAAGACAACATTCACCACTCCATGGGGAACTTTTCATTACGCTAAAATGCTATTCGGTTTGAAGAACGTGGGTGCCACATTTCAGCGTGAAATGGACTTGGCTTTCGCAAATGAGAAGGATGTCTTTTTGGTTGTGTACCTGGATGATCTGACGGTGTTTTCCAAATCTGATGAAGAACACATGTACCACCTAAAAATTGTCTTTCAAAAGTGCAGAAAATATGGCCTATCACTGAATCCGAAAAAGAGCTTGTTCGCTATGGAGGAAGGAAAACTACTCAAGCACATTATCTCAAAATATGGCATTCGTATTGACCCAACACGTGTACAAGCGATTCAGCAAATCAATTTGCCCTGGAATAAGAAAGAGATTCAATATTTCAATGGTAAAATGAATTTTCTACGTTGCTTTGTACCTAATCTTGCGGAATACCTAAGAGATATTACAAACATGCTTAAGAAGGACATCCAAGTGAAATGGACGGAGGAGGCTGTAAAATATTTCAATTTAGTCAAATTGGCTCTTTCTTCAGCTCCAGTTCTAGTCAGCCTGGACTACACTCAGGATTTCATATTGTTTTCATTCGCTTCGGAGCATACTATGGCAGCTGTGTTATTGCAGAAAAGAGATGATCATGAAAGACCAATTTCTTTCTTCAGCAGAGTTGTAAGAGATGCAGCCTTAAAATACAACATCATTGAGAAGCAAGCCCTTGCAGTTGTGAAAGCATTGAAAGATTTTCGGGTATATATTCTGCATTCTCATATTTTGGCTTATGTTCCTAACGATGTTGTCAAAGATGTTTTAGTGCAGACAAATCTGGAAGGAAGATGAGGCAAGTGGATTGCAGCTTTGTTGGAATATGATGTGGAAATAAAACCCACAAAGCTTGTTAAAGGACAGGGTTTGGCAAAGTTAATGGCCGAGTCAAACTTGCATGCCTTAGACATAAATCTGATCGCTGCTATGTCCGATGAGAATGAGAAAGGATCGTCAATTCAGGTATCTGAAATGTTTGTTCTTTCTCCGTGGTATTCAGATATCATATATGTGCTTAAAAATTTGTCACCACCACCCGGCATGACTAGAAACAAATCTAGAACACTCAAATTGAAGGCTGCCAAGTTTTGCATTCTAAATTCTACACTTTATTGAAAAGATCCCGGGGGCGTTCTGTTAAATTTCTTGGTGGAAAAAGAAGCAAAGAAGGTCATGGAGGATTGCCACGAGGGAGACTGTGGTGGTCACCTTTTTTGGAAATCAACAGCAAATAAAGTCCTGAGAGTGAGATACTATTGGCCGACATTGTTTGCTGATGTATATAAGATGGTCAAGAGCTGTCATAAGTGTCAGATTTTCGAACGAAGGCAGAAGTTACAGCCTTTTCCACTTAAGCCCATTGAGGTGAGTGCCCCTTTTCAGCAATGGGGGTTGGATTTCATTAGTGAAATTCATCCCGCTTCTTCCGATCAGCATAGATGGATCCTCACAGCGACAGATTATTTCATGAAATGGATCGAAGAAATTCCCACCAGACAAGCTATAGATGCGATAATTTTTTCATTCCTTAAAAATAACATCTTGTCTCGCTTTGGTTGCCTGAATAAGTTAATCACTGATAACACAAGAACTTTCAAATAAAAAAGGATGGTAGAATTTTGTCATAAATATCACATCATTTTGGGTCACTCAACTGCCTATCATCCGCAAGGCAATGGATTGGTGGAGTCTTCTAATAAATCATTGGTCAACATCATCAAGAAGTTGCTGGAAATAGACAAGAAGAGTTGGCATAAGAGGTTGGTCACTGCACTTTGGGCAGATCGGGTCAGTCAGAAGAAATCCATTGGTACGTCCCCGTTTGAGCTTGTTTATGGAGTTGATACAGTGTTTCCCACCTCTCTCGTAGCCCCGGTAGTCAAACTTCTTCAGGAGGCCGGAAGTGAAGACGATCTTATGTAGATAAGGTTGAATCAAATGGTCCACTTGCAACAGACCAGAGAAGAAGTCTTCCATAACACATCCAAGTTGCAGGAGAAGATTAAAAAAATTTATGACAGAAAAGCGAAGGCATAAAAATTTCAATTGGATGATGTGGTGTTGAAGTGGGATGCAAGGAATGAGGAAAAAGGTAAGCATGGTAAGTTCGAGAATCTCTGGAAAGGTCCCTTCAAGATTGCAACATATCGGGGTTAGAATGCCTTTCTTCTAAAGGAAATGAACGGGGAAGATTGTCCAGGAGGGCCGATCAATGGTCTTCGTCTCAAACGGTACCATTTCTGAGTTATTGACGCTGCTTCCACTGTCACTGTAAATACCATTTTATTTCAGTTTAGTTAGAGTTTGTCAAGTTAGTCTTCAAGTCATTTCAACATCAAATTTGAGTCAATTTTTTGGTCATTTTAGTTTCATAAATGAGTGAGAGTCTTGTGTTGTTTGTCAAAATAATGACTCCATAGCCCAATGGACGAAGGCACTATCTAGCTCTTCCAGAGATCTGCTGTTCTTGGCACCTCCAAGGAGCTACCATCTGTCATTGGAGCCAATGTTAGAGTCGGTCTTGTCAGTCCTCCGTCAGAGATCAAAACTCTTTCTGCATTTCATTTTTAGGTGTCTCACTCCATTCACTCAGCTACATTCCACTAGAAGCATGCCATAATCTAACGGAAAGGTCTTGTCAGTCATTTCCCCTCATGTCTGACACCTGCTGGCTTAGGTCTTTTTATCAATGTTCACTAAAGTCCATGATAGTCAATGCTTGATCCTTTAATGGACAAGAGTCATTTTCAGTCATTAGGTCTAGGGATTAGTCAATTTGGTCTTCAACCATGTCCAATAAAGCCATGCAGGCTAGAGGGAGGCCACTTACAAAGTTATGATTTAAAGATTGTCATCGTCATGTTGACAGATTATGACTGTTCTTCAAAGCTCTGTTTTGAAGAAAATTCAAACAGTGTGTCATTTGTGATAATTTTCAAAAAAATTTCCGGTTGATCTCTTCAGGTGCAGTCATGGTTTCCTTGGCCAAATTCCATGTCAATAACCCTTGCAAAAGAGTGCCAAAAATTTCATCATTTTAGCTAAAAATTCAAAGGGAAAAGTGAAATACAGAGTTGCATTAAATCAGGGAAAAAGTGCCAAAACAAAACATTAGCAAAGTGGGTTTTGAAGAAACAAAAATCAAACCCATGACTCCAAATGCCTTTATATAGAGTTTCCACAAGGAACAATGTCATTTTGCACACCAAGGATAGAGAGAAAGCATTTCAAGGTGATTGAGAGAGAAAGCTCGCGTTTTGAGTGAGGTTGGAGGTGTTTTCACAAGGCATGGTGCACAGACAGAGAGGTGCGGTGCATAGAGGGAGCGCGACACACTGGGTGCTACCACGCAGTGTTAAATTAACATGGGCGCAGTGCAAAGGCAGAGGGGCGTGGCGCACACCCACAAAGGCCCGGTTTTGTCCCAAATTTGCAACAAATCGCTTTGAATCCCTTCCAATTGACATGTAGGGTTGACATCTTGGTTGCTCATATGTTTTTGTGAACATGATGGTGGTTTATGGCCGTGTATAGTCGCAATAAAAATGCCTAAACCCTACCACTTGAAATCATCAAAGCCATTGCTTTTAGGGTTGCAAATTTGTTGTGTTGATACCAAGGTTCCTCCTCCCTTTCACCTTTCATTTTTCCCCTTCTTTCCATTGTTCCCTTTCCCCTATTCCAATTTTCCCTATTTTTTCCCTACCCTAAAATGTTACTAAACCCCTATTCCCTATCCCCTCCACTCATTTGTCAATTTGAAACCCCTAAATCCTACCCTATAAAATCCCCAAACCCCCCTACATGTCCCTAAACAAAATTTCTCCCCATAACCCGTAATCCCATCATATTATTCCCCTTCCTAACAGTCCCTTTTGCATTGTTCCCCTTGGTGGCAGAGATCATAACAACACATAGTTTCATACCACCATCAAAGGGAAACCCAAGCACAGTCCATATACAACAGTCATGGCATCTGAGCATTCATCGGAGTATGAGATGGAAACCCAAAGTGATTCATCCTTGGAAGAACAGGCTCCCCAGAGACATCATAAAAGTGGCAAACATGTTAGTGATGAACCAACCACCCTCACAGAATTGCAGGCCTACCCTCTTGCTATGTCATGTTTCCAGCATCTGTCATGTTTTGGGTTTTGTCAAAAGGTGGCTAGTGTTCGAGTTCATCATGAGTTGGCCCATATTTTTGTGCTTCACTTACATGGAGATCACTCTATCTTGGTCGATGTCACCTTCACACTGACACCTCAAACTGTCTCATTAGCAACCGACATACTGAACGTTAGAGAACCATGGCACAAGAAAAAGAAGGTTGATCAGTAGCATTATGAGCCATACATTAAGGCTAGTTTCTTGAGGTAGCTCAAAAGAGTCTTTCCATTCCGATATTTGAAAGATGAATATGCTCCACTCATGAAGTTGATCATGAAATATTTCAGCTGTGAGGGGAGGTTCTCTCGTTTATATGCCTATCACATCAGGTTGCTCATGCAATTTACCAGGGTATGGATGATGAACATCCCATATTTCATTTGCAGAAACATAGAGAGGATGAACACCTTCAGGCAGCACAAAACCCCTCAGCAACAACTTAACAGTGTTTATCACTTTGCTCTTATTAAGATTTTGGTGGTTCATCAGCTGGGATTGCAGGGCATTACTTGGGATGATTTCATCTCCCGTGACCTCTTCAACACTTCAAAGGTATTATCGGAGGTTGAACATGAGATAGGTGGTCCTTCTCATCAATATGAGTACCATGAGGCCGCTACTATGCCAGTATTCATCACTTATCAGAGAGGCAGTAGACATTTGTTCACAACAACAAAGCGAGTGTTATCTCCACCCGGGGTGGAAGGGGCATCGCTTCCGACATCGGCAACACAGGTACAGGACAGGGGCAAGAGGCCCATGCATGATGAGGGGCCATCAGGTGAACAAGAGGTCGACTTCATCCTTATTCATGATGATGATACAGATGTGGAGAGTGCCAAACTTAGGAGGACCATCGAGGAGCAGCAAACGGAGATCCAAGCCTTGTCTCTCAATTTGGAGAGGGCTAAGTGGATTATTAGGTATTTGGAGTAGAGGAACAAACAACTCGAAGACCAACATGAGATCATGGAGTTGCAAAACATCCACGAGAATCGCCAAGCTTCCCAACATAGGAGGATTGAGCTCACTCCATTAGAGCAAGAGATTAACAATGACCGAGAGTCTTGGCTCGAGCGGATCAACATCCACCTTGAGAGAATGCTAGAGAAGTCCGACAAGGAAAAAACATTATTGAGGCGGATGCTTTGTCACTACAGGGCACGGAACATGAGTTCAAAGGCTCGGATAAGGAGTTTGAAAGCGAAATTGAGGAAAGTGACAAAAGAAGCAAAAAGTGCAAGATCAGCTCCGAATCTTGGCTGAAGCCTCTGTGGCCCAACATAGCACTTCATAGAGGATTTCCAGCCCAAATTTCAAAACATTTGGGACAATTTTTGTCATTTGACAAATTTTTATGCACAAAACAGGGTTTTTCTACCTGTGCGCCGCGCCACTGGCGTGACAGTTATGATAGGGAGCTCCAAATCAAGAAAGGTTTACATTTTTGGATTCAACATGAAAAATCATGATTGCTAGTGCATGGCCAAGAAGTTTGGGCAAGTTTTGAGTCCCCAGGAGGTCAAAAACACTCAAAAAATGACCTCTCTACCCCTATTTTGACACACAGGAAGCAGCCTTGGGAGATTGAAGTTTTAGAAGGGAAAATGAGCACCAAATTCAGAAATTCCACTTGGGTTGGAAAGTAGACAGGTAGGGATTTCTAAAAAGCACACGTGGGGACAATTTGGATTTCAGAAGGTACCTCAAAATCGCCTCCAAAGTGGCGTGGTGCATATAGTTTTGGGCGCGACACACAGAGACCCAAAGGCCAAAATCACTTCCGATCCGCGACTTTCTCCAAGTGGGTCCGCTCATTTACACTACATTTTTTTCGACACATAAGGCAAAGTTTAAAAGTATTTTCACTAAAGGTTGGCTTCTATCCAAGTGGCAAAGGAAGGCGAGCAGTCACCCAAGAATTTGTCATTTTTGTAACGCTGCACCTGTCACTAATGGTTGGCTTTCCATTTCCAGTTTGTAATGATTTGAAAAAATCCACAACTGTGGGCCATTCCATTTCCCAATGGAAAAGTCTATTTATTGCATGTAAAACCATTTGCAAAGGGTTGGTTGTAATTTCTGGGAGAATGTGGGAGAGAAACTCAGTTCTTCATTGTATATTTTGACAGTGAATTAATGAAAGGCAACAGCTCTGGTTCATGAGATTCATGTGGTGTGAGTGTAGCAAATGTGTTCTCTTTATGTTTCATATGTATTTCATTATGTTTCACAGTTCATTCATATTCATTTCCAGTGAAATTTTCTAAGTAAGATAAGGTAGAATTCATGTTTATTTCTCTTCCTGTGGGAAAGTTTCACGTTTTGTGTTCTTCTTCTGTTGAAAAGGATTCATGTGTTTATACCCTTTTCACCCTCCTAAAAAATGTTTCCATTTCGCATTATTTCAAATTTAATTGCTAGACTTTCCTCCTGTCTTGCCTGACGAAGTAATCTGTGCCTTTGTGTTAAATTCTCTGCTCATGCTGTTCATTGGTCCCATACATCCCAGAAACTCAGTCATTTATAAAAATTGCCCCTTTTCCATATCTATTTACTAGCCTAAAATCAATATTTCATTTTGAGTCATCTCAGACTTTATTGTGTATTTTTACTGAGTGTGACCCGGAGAAAGGCCTCTCCTGTTTTGGTAGGGCTAGCTACCAGATTGAGTGTGGTTTGTGGTTACCCTGAATTTTGCCTTCCTTCAGCCTAAGGCAGATTTAGGTGCTAACATATAACATACTTCTTTGAAGGAACAATCTCTTAAGCTCTCAATAAGTTTGGATCCCGCTTTTGCCTCTGAAATAAATAAGTGCCTATGCACAATTTTCACAAAAAAATGAAAAATGAATAAGGAAAAATAATAAAAAGTATTCATGCACAGAGAGGTGATGCAAGTAAATCCACTAGGGTACTGACTAGGATCGTTGGCAGTGAAGTGATGCATTTGTTTCTGCGTGACTCCATCGGAGTACTGCTCAGGTCTACTGGCAGCGGAGCAACACCAGAGATGAAACTAAAACTCTGATAGTCATATTACTTGTGCACCAAAATACCCCTCATCCCCAATCAAAATAACTAAGCTAACTTGGATTGGAATGTGTGTTGACCGATCAATAGAATGGTAGGGACTACTTCGTTGAACCAAGCTAGTGTGAAAACCATAATGATCAAAGAATCAAACAATACTTTCGGAAGGGTTAGACTCACTTTTCACGAAACAAGGTCCATATAGAGATCTGGATTTCTACCAGTGTGTCACCAAGTGTTGTAGTGGCTACAACCAACCTCCAAAATTTTGGCTTGCATGCAAATTTCAGAGCCTATGTTGGCTCCTATGATCGATCATCCTTGGTCACCTATTGGTAAGCTGATGATTTCAATCTCCCCTCCTTGATCCTAAGAGTTGTTTGTGTTCTCATCTTTATGCATCATGTGTTAGTTTTGGGCATATGGGTCATTGTTTTTCATGCAAAGGGAATGTTGTTTTGCTTCAAGGGAAAGAGAAAGCATGTGTGCATGAGTGGTTGTCATCACATAGACATGTTACACACTTACTTCACAGAGTCTTTTCATGAAGGTTGTTGCATCAAGAAAAGTATGTCTTATGCATTCTGGATGGTCTATGTTGTGTCACTAAGTGTATGTGTGCAATCACAATCAAGTCCTATCATTGTTTACATATCTTTCACTGATCTCACACTTAGCCATTTTCCCAAGCATCCTAACCTCATCTAGCTTCCTAGAACTATGTTCTTTGATTCTACAAACATCAAGCTTCCTCCCTTGCCTATTGAAATCCCATAGTGCGCAGAGACACCAACCTCCATTTCCTGCTAAAACCCCATAGCTCGTAGACACCCCAGCCAACACTACTCTCTAAAAATGTGCACATTAGTTAGGTATCCAACACTACTCTCTAGAAATATGCAGAACAATCTAGCTGCACTACATTCAGAGATTGCATAGAGTTGTCCTCCCAAGGCCCCAATCCCACAACCATATCCTTGTTATCGAGAAAACTAGTGTCCATTCAGAGCTGCTAGTCCCACTAAGACGGGTAGCTATCTTAGAAACAAACAAACTAAAGTTACTTGTGTTTTCCTTTATGAAAAATAGATGAGAGAGAAGCAGAGAGTACCAACCTCAGTCTTTCGCTTGGCTCCTTTCTTGTTTCCTCCCTCCTTTGACAGAGCTTCACCACTCCTTCTTTACTTTTCCCGCTTCGAAGAACACCTGTAGAGTCAAAGTAGCATAATACCATCAAAGCATAGAGATCTATAACCATAAACAATATAGGATCAGATATATGTTAACCATACAAATGCATATATCAATTCAAGATTCAAAGGTATACAAGAATATGGAGGAAAACTCAAATAGCTTTATTGATAGAAGTAGTAGAAGAGATGATTACAACCCATTGGTCTGACCCAATGCCATCTTCCCAGCATGAAAGCCCTCTTCACCTCATGAAAAGCTAGATCACTCAACACTATGATGTTCCACAGAGAAACCAACAACACTTCCTTACAAGATACAAAATTCCAGCCTTTGGATCTCTAGGATGAGGGATCCATATATAGATGTTTGCAGGTGGGTGAGTTAGCTTATGGGATTTTGATTAGTGTCATCTCTCTAATAGTTCTTGGTTCCACTTGGAGATTTCATGATCTCTTACTCATCCATAGGTGAATTCAGAGAGGCAAGTGTCAAATGGGTAGTTTCTAGAATATTCTCTCGGTTTCCACCTAGCCAGCTGCCTCTGCCATTTGTCTGATCTCACTCATCGCACCCTACAGAAGGGATTTTTAGTATGCATCACACATTTGCATGTGGCAGGTGAGATGCATCACACCCTTAGCACTAAGCAGTCTGTGTGGTCTTGTTTTGACCAGTTCTAAGTAGTTTTTTCAGGGAGAACTTCTAGGAGATGATGTAATCAGTTGATCTTGCTCCTTTAGGGTATGAAACAACACTTTTAGAGGCTTAGAATCCCTTGTTTTATGGACATATGAGATTGGGGTTGCAGTGCCCAAATATGTCTATAACAGTTGCCCCCTAAAGCATGAGGTCGTAAATCTTCTGATGTCAGGTGAAATGCCTTATCATGAGGATCCGAGGTTTTTCAATCTGAAAGGTGACTTGTAATAAGATACAATACAATACATTATCTTCATAATATTTTCATGATCTAGCTGAGGCAGTCATTCCCATGCTCAGATTCATAAATTCATTTTCATGTATGTATGACAGAAAACTGTCTATGTGACAGACTAATAATTTTGGTAGGGCCATCACCCTTTGGCTTGGATGATTA